>JACBWW010000568.1:0-29949 GCA_020086605.1 Lanius collurio | reverse complement strand
GGGATGGCTGGTGGCAATTTGGGTGCTGCAAGCCATTACCCAATGACACCAGCAGATGGCGCCCAAGCGATGGTTTTGGGGAATTATCAGAATCAGAGCTGACTAGAACGGGACCTTAAAGTACGGATAGAAATAGATGGAAAACCACAAGAATTTATGGTAGATACGGGGGCTACTTACTCAGTGCTTAATAAACGATTGGGTCCATTAAGTGATACTACTGTTCAAGTAGTAGGGGCAATGGGGCAATTAGAGGAAAGACCATTTTTGCAACCGATAAGCTTAAAATTTGGGGGAAAAGAATTAGATCACCAATTTCTATGCATGCCTAACTGCCCAAAGCCATTGCTTGGAAGAGATCTGCTGTCCCTGTTGAATGTTAAAATAGTATTTGAAAAGGGGAGAGTGAAGTTAGAAATTCCAGATGAAGATATCAGAAAAATTTTTGCAATAAAGGAAATAGATCCTACCCCTATACCTGAAGAAGTAGAGCAAGCAGTAGTGCCTTGGGTGTGGGAAACAGGATCCCCTGGAAAATCTAAGGCAGCCCAGCCTGTTGTAATTGAACTAAAAGAAGGGGCTCAGCCGGTAAGGATAAAACAAT
Source organism: Lanius collurio (assembly GCA_020086605.1). Taxonomy (NCBI): domain Eukaryota; kingdom Metazoa; phylum Chordata; class Aves; order Passeriformes; family Laniidae; genus Lanius; species Lanius collurio. Next base: position 29,345 of record JACBWW010000568.1, on the reverse strand, counting down.
ATCCCATTAAATTGGAAGCCAGAAGGGGAGTAGCCCCTTTGATAGCCCAGTATCTGACTCAAGGAATCTTACAAGAATGTGAATCAGAATGTAATACTCCCATCTTCCCAGTTAAAAAGCCAAATGGTAAGTATAGGTTAGTTCAGGATTTGCGAGCTATTAATGCTATTGTTAAAGACATTCATCCTGTAGTTGCTAATCCATACACATTGCTAACATCTGTGTCGGAAAAATTTAAATGGTTTACAGTGATTGATTTGAAAGATGCTTTCTTTTGCATCCCTTTGGCATTTGAAAGTAGGAAATGTTTTGTTTTTGAATGAGAAAATCCGAATTCTGGAAGGAAGAAACAGCTCACATGGACTCGATTGCCTCGAGGATTCAAGAACAGCCCCACAATTTTTGGGAATCAGTTGGCCAAGGGATTAGAAGAGTGGAAGACTACACAGGTAAAAGAGTCTCCCTTTTCTTATGTCCTTTTATAATATGTGGATGACATTTTGTTGGCCACTGACGAGAGAAATCTTTCAGGACCTTAAGCGAGCCTTGAAAGAAGCCCCTGCCTTGGGGCTGCCAGACTTAAACAAAGACTTTCAGCTGTATGTTAACGAAAGGCAAAGGCTTGTGTTGGGAGTGCTAACTCAGAAAATAGGGTCCTGGAAGTGCCCGGTGGGATATTTCTCAAAACAGCTGGATAATGTCAGCACCGGGTGGCCAGCCTGCTTACGAGCAGTGGCAGCTACTGTGATCCTTATTTAAGAAGCACGGAAACTTACCCTAGGAAGAAAGATGGATGTGTTTGTACCCCACATGGTGTTGGCAGTTTTGGAACAAAAGGGGGGTCATTGGCTATCCTCAAACAGGATGATGCAATACCAGGCAGTACTAAGGGAACAAGATGATGTGGAGCTAAAAACTACTAACCACATTAACCCAGCAGAATTCCTCCGCAGCGAGCAGGATGAGGGCGAGTTAGCCCATGATTGCGTGGAAACCATTGAACAGGTGTACGCCAGCCGAATGGATCTGAAGGATGAACCCATGGGAGACCCTGAGTGGGAATTGTTCACGGATGGGTCCAGCTTCGTGGAGAACGGAACCAGGTATGCTGGGTATGCTGTTGTTACTACCACGCAGGTAATCGAAGCAAAAGCATTAACTCCCGGAACGTCGGCCCAGAAAGCGGAAATCATCGGACTGACGAGAGCCCTCATCCTCAGTACTGGCAAGAAGGTAAATATATGGACAGATTCAAAATATGCATTCGGAGTAGTGCACATTCATGGAGCACTGTGGAAGGAACGAGGGCTGTTGAGCTCTCAAGGAACTGCGATAAAACATCGGGCAGAGATATTGGACTTGTTAGATGCTGTCCATAAACCTGCGAAAGTGGCAGTGATGCACGTGAGAGGTCATCAACGAGAAGAAGGAAAGATATTTCAAGGGAATAGACTGGCAGACATGGCTGCAAAGAGTGCTGCACGGGAAGTATGGACACAAATGGCCGTCATTCCTACGAGGGTAAGTCCGGTGACCCCTTTCCTTGCTCAGAAACCACAATACTCGGTAGAAGACGAGAAGCTGGCAAATCTGACACAAGCTCAGAAGAATGCCACTGGCTGGTATGTAACATCCTTGGGACAAGTTCTAGTACCCACCAAAATCATGAAAACTATCCTAGAGACTGAGCATAATAAATGCCATTGGGGTGCAGAGGCTTTGGTAAAATTTTTAAAGGAAGAAATAATTTCTAACCAGATGTTAATGTTAGTGAAACGGGTGAATGCAATGTGTCCAATCTGCTTAAGAAATAATCCTATTGTTAGGAAGCAAATTCAGTTAGGAAAAATTCAGGCAGGGCCAGAACCAGGTGACTACTGGCAAGTAGATTTCTCTGAACTACCTAAAGCTCAGAACTACAAATATCTGTTGGTGTACGTGTGTACCTTTTCTGGGTGGCCAGAAGCTTTTCCATGCAGAATGAATCAGGCCAAAGAAGTAGTTAAGACACTGCTAAAAGAGATAATTCCCAGGTTTGGAGTACCACTAGGATTGTCATCAGATAGGGGACCGCACTTTGTGGCAGGAGTGGTTCAGGATGTGGCTCGGATGCGAGGTATTACATGGAACCTTCATACTCCCTGGAGACCCCAGTCTAGTGGTCAGGTAGAAAGGATGAATCAGACCTTGAAAAATCAAGTTAAGAAAATTTGTCAAGAAGCAAAATTACAATGGCCCCAGGCACTACCGTTAGCTCTGCTTAGAATCAGAATTAAACCCAGAGAAAGGATAGGAGTTAGCCCATATGAAATTTTGTATGGGAAACCTTATCATGCTACCACACTGAAAGGAGATATGTATGTGTCAGGTGACCAGATAATTTTCAATTATGTTATGTCACTTAACAGAGTTCTCACCGCCTTGAGAGGTGCTTTGCAGTGGAATCGCCCACTTCCTCTGGAGAATCCTGTACACGACATACAACCAGGAGACCAGGTGTATGTGAAAAACTGGCATACTGACCCGCTGAAAGAAACATGGGACGGCCCCCACCAAGTGATCCTAACGACCTTCACTGCAGTAAAGGTAGAAGGAAACGACACATGGATCCACTACACCCGAGTCAAGAAAGTTCCAGCTCAATGGGAAACCCAAGTGGTCTCCCCAACCCGGATGATAATTTGTGCAAAACAGCATTCTTGATTATTCTGTTGTTAATTTTGTTAAAATTCGTGACAATTAATGGATCTGTTATTGTCTCTGTTTCCGAGCCTCATGTAGCTGTGATGACAGGAATGAATGTCAATCTGACTTGCACGATTACTGACAACCAGGGAGCTGGAGCCACAGAGGTAAAGGCCATGTGGAAAAGAGATCAAAAACGAGTGAGTACAGGAATTGTTACTGTTTGGGATAAAGATACACAACAAGGTCATACTACCCTTCAATTATTTCAGGTAGCTCTGAGTGAAACAGGAAAATACAAATGTTTGGTTCAGATCAGGTATAGTTTTGATTATAAACAAATAAATCTAACGGTCATGTCTTGGAAAAATCGTACGGTGGGAGAAGTAAAAGTTAATCCTCCCACTGTGGTGGTGGACTTGTGGAATGGTCCGCCTCTAAAATTAACTGTTCATTCACCCATCAGAAAGACTGTGGATCCTCTTTGCGAGTCACATGGTGGAAAATGGGACCACAAAAACTATGGGACCCGGCACAAGGAAAAACTAATTGTAAAGACATGGGAAAACGAGGAATTGGATGGCTGAATTATTCTGATCCTATAATGGGAGAAATTGAGGGGCAATACTTATGTATAGTAGTATGTGGATCTTATTCAGACTATGGAAAAAGAAAGGTGAGAGCCTGGTCCCACCTGAATCAGGGAGTGAACCCTACACATGGAATATACACCGTCTCTTTGACGAAGAGACGACAGTCCCACAGAAAAAAACGAGAAGCAGGGAACGCAACTCTCACATTTCACAGAGGACAAGAACAAGAAAATTTGGTAGTAGGATTGATAAGAGACTTTGGGATGGTTCAGAATGTAACACAGATTACAGCATGTTTGCCTTTACCACAGGCAGCAGGTGATCCTATACCTTGGGGCATAATTCCAGTTGTCAATATGCCAGAAAATTATGTCAATTTTACTTGGACCTGCAGCTACTAAGAAAGGGTTTAAAGATTTGAATCTACAGTTACAAGCAACAATCAGAATGACCCTGCAGAATAGGATGGCTCTAGACATGCTATTACTAAAAGAACATGGAGTTTGCAGTTATTTGAGTGAAAAGATTGATCATTGTTGTATCCATATCCCAAACATGATGCAAGAAGTAGAAAAAGATATTTCTCAATTAGAATCAGTTGAAAACAAAACCAAAGAAATAGAAGAAGAGGCCCAACATAATTGGATTGGGGCCATATTTGATTCATTAGGGCTCCAGGTCTCTGGGTGGATTTCATCAGTAATCCAGTATGCTGTTATGTTTATAATTCTGTTACTGATAATTTTAGGAGTGTATAAGTGTCTTGTAGGAATCATCAATAAGGAACGCATCCATTCAAGAAGACTGATAGCAGCAGTGACCAGGAAACCATCACCTCCACCACCCTATAAAGAATCTATGGAGCTCGAAGCAAGATCATGAAGAGAAAACAAGATTGAGCATCCTTGCAAGAAATGAAGAATGCTCAAAAGGGGGGAGTTGTTGCAAGTAGAAGCAAATAGTAGTAGTTGTGCTAAGGCTTAGCTGCGGCCTAGTCGTGGAATGTAGATGTAGCAACCCTCTGGCAAGAGCATGTAGGTTTTGCCTCTGTATAATCAAAGGACTTAGTGGAGCATGCTGAACTTGTAGAAAGGACATGATTACCTGTACCCAGCTGTTACAATAATTGTATGTTTCGAGAACCATGTAAAATTTATAATCTAAATGAATAGTAGAATGGAACCATAAATCTCAAAAGAATATGATAACCGTTATGTAAGTCAAGTTAAAAATTAAGCTTGTGTGGTATGAAGTAATCTGTTCATAAAAGTATATAAAGTGTGTGAAAATCTTAGAGGGTCGGAGGTGTCTGACTTTGGACGCGAGTCCTCAGACCTCCCGGGCCCTAATAAAGCACCGCATAAAACGGCTTCGGTTGTTTTGTGGTTTCTACGGACGGGCAGCCGGCAACATACCTGTGAGCATCTTAGAAAATGACAGTTAATTTCTTCCCTCCCTCCTTTTCATCCCACTCATCGGCATTGCAAAGGGATTAATGGCAAATGAAAAGGACTGGTTTTGTGAGGGGAGCCAGAAAGGGAGATTTGGGCTGGGCATATATGGGGGATAAAGGGACATGGGATAAAAGGGGAAAGTGTGATAGGGGAAAGGATAGGGATTATGTGGATATTGTCCAGCATATCTACTACCTTTCACAGGGGCACCCCCAGGGCCTGTAACACATGCGGCCTGTGGGCCCTTCCTTCCTTGCACAATTTTAAATTCTACTCTTTCTCCTTCTTCTAAGCTTGGAACATCATTTTTGGGGTTCTTTTTTACAATAGCAGATTTATGGACAAAAATATTTTCTCCAGTATGGTCTTTCAACAAGACTCCTCTATCACTAAAATTATTGTTCCTAAGATCCATTCCAACATTTCCTCAAGTACTCGCTTATACTGGATGTTTCCAAGTGTTGTCTCAGCAGATGTTTATCCATGTGCTTGTGGAAGTGAGAATGTACATTCCCTACTCAATTTCCCCTTCCTGGTAACGATTAAAGGGGTTTTTTGTTTGTTGCAGTCAGTAGTTTCATAGTTAAGACTTTGGTTTTGGTCTGTTTAATACACAAGTAGGAGAAGGTTCTGTGGTGGCTCTTTGTCCCACAAGCAGTGATTTTTGTGTGGACTCAGAGGATTGTTAGCAGTCTCTCTTGCTAAGTATCTCTGTAGACAAGCTGTCAGGGAGTACTGCTCTTCTTTCTTGGACTCCTCCTTTCCTGTGGACATGCTGAGTGATCATGTAAAAAAGCCAAGATAGCAAGATTAGAATCAGGAGAAGAAATGGAATGGTGGTAGAGAGGTGATAGTTTCCATCTGGATGTTGCTATGACGGAGAAAAGTCCTGGTGCAGCTTGTGAACCTGAAAAGGACGAATAGGAGAGTCTGTGTGCTCCTATGGAAGGAGGGGATTTCATCTGTCCTGTTCAAAATCCTGCCTGTTCCCTCAGGCAGCCCCATTTTGCAGTACTTACGTGTAGCCCAGTGGAGAACAGGTACTCAGGTATTTGTCTGGAGATGAGTTTGCAACAAGGACCTGACTTCCTCTTTTTTTTTCTTTTTTCCTCTGGAAAATCTTAAGGGCAGGCAGATCTTTGAGTCCTCATCTGTCCTTCAGCTTGGGCATCCCCACCACAAGAAGAGATGTTGACTTACAAGAAAACCATGCCCAGCTTGGGGAAGCAAAGGGACATCTGGGCTCAAATGAGAAATGAAAATATGCTGTGGAGTAGCAAAAGACTGAACAGCAAATCAGGAGATCATCGTGTGGCTCTGGGAATGCAGTTGATTTAGAGAAACAAGACCTAGGCTTGGTTGCCTAGCATAGAAAAATGTCATTTGCTCAGATTCTCCCTGTTCCTGTGCAGATAGGAAGGCAGGGTCCTGTGAGCATTTTTATTATGCTTTGTGAGATTCATGTTAGCCGAATGGGGTATTCAGTATTTCTGGACTTCTTTGGAGAGCAGCTTCACAGCTTGTCTTGTCCAGAGTTAGTGTGTTGAACATTTGCTTTTCTTGAGACATGGGAAATATTTGTGCTGTCAAATCTGCATGGCTTTTGCTTCTGATTTCAGAGAACCCTTAAAATTTACTTGGAGATTTTACTGTCTCTGTGTTGGTGGAAACCCTCCCTTTTTTGTTCTCATGAACTTAAAAGTCTTTCCATTTTTCTGAAGATAATTCAATGCACTGCAAGAGCCAAGAGGATGTTTGAGAGGTCTGAAGCTTTTTTTTCTTGTGAATAGCTGATTCCCATAGAGCATCAGGGATTTAATTTCCAGACAGGCTTCAAAATGCAAGTTTTCATTTCTTCTGTGCTATTTGCTGAAGCTGGAAATACTCTGCAGTGATAGCAAAAAGTCAGTAGGATATTGTGACTCTCTGGGGGAGGAATGGAAGTCTTTTGCCTTTGCTGTTTTAGAAGCAGGTTTGTTTTCAATCTTTTGGCCTTAGCAAAAGACTGAACAAGAAGAGAGGGAGCAAGAGGTCTCTCTTTAAAACCCATTTCCTGTTCAGTTTATCTCCTCAGAGTTCCATCCAGTTCCCACTCCAGTCAGTCACAAGTCTTCCAATTTCACAGCAACTTGATTTGGGTCAAGATCCATGATTTTAACAGTGGAGGAGGTTAGGCCCTCCCTCGTTCCTGCATCAAGTCTGCTGGACCTGGGACAACAAGTGTGTCCCGAGTCCATGTGACAGCAGAGAAGGGCAGGACATGTCTGCTTCCAGCGCCTGTCGTGGCTGCTCCTTCCGGCTGCTGGCACCATCACCAGAGACACCGAACAGCGGCTCCTCCCACAACAATCCCTATCCTCTGCACTTCCCCAGGTGTGTCCCTTGGAGTTCCCTGGGGAACCTCCCTGTTTGTGGCCGTCCATTGCCGTGCTCAGCAGGGGCACAGTTGTGTTTGGACATGAGCTGCCACAGCCAGACACGCAGCAACTGGAATGGTAAATATCACAGGCTGGGCCGATTCTTTAATTTCTACAATGCAAGAAAGACAGAAAAGCACAAGGAAACTTCCCAGTGTCTCTGTAGGATCTCTTTGTCCTCAGCAACTGAAGCTGTTCTGGTGCTACTGCTAATCCCTTCCATGAAAAAATTCATTCCAGGAAGGAGCAACATCTCATGTCAGATACCAAGTGTTGCCCCCAGTTGCTCCAGGAGCTCCTGCCAACAGCCCCAGTAGGAAGGAGCACAGACCCCAATGCCCCTTGGCTTTGGCTGCCCTCTGGCAGAGAAGCCCCCAGGGGCACAGGTCTCTGGGGCAGCAGACAAGCACCAGCACTGCCAGGGCTCGGGGGGTGGCAGGTCTGCTTTGGCGGGGCCTCTGCCACACCTGCTGATTTCAGTGCTCCCCGGGGCCCAGGGGTCAGAGCAGCATTCGTGCCCTGGCCCACACGTTCCTTGTCTGTGCCACAGCCCCGGCTTTAGCGTGGCCACCAGCCGGGACGTGTCCCAAGGAGGCTGTGCCAGCTTCTGTGGAAGCCCCCGAGCCCTTCCCGCTGCGGCTGCGTCGGCAGCTGTGGGGGCTCCTGGTGCTGCCCCGAGCCCGCAGAGCAGGGGAGCGTTTGCTTATGGCTGCAGCCATTGCTAAAGTTCCTGTCGGGCTGTTTTAGACACTTGGGGCAAGGGATTCCTTCACCCCTGGCCCTCTTGGGGTGCGCTGGGGACGGCCCCAGGGCAGCCAGTGTGTGCAAGGGCCCTTTGTGACACGGTGCAGCGTGGTCACCGGATGGAACGGGACAGGGCGTCCCAGGGCCCTTTGTGACACGTGCTGACATAGGGGCTGGCGGCAACACGGCCACACCACAGTGCTCAGAGCACGCGACGAGACAGGACGGGACCGAGCGGTGCTGTGAGGAGTCTCCGCAGAGCCCACTCGTTCCCTGCTGACCCGGAGCTTTTCTCTTACTTTACCCCTGCGGGTGACCTCGAGGCCAGACCGTGGGACTTGGTGCCCCACAGCTTTTCTGAGGCACCTCCCATCCCTGCGGCCAGTGCCCTCAAGGCAAGACCGTGGGACTTTTCAACTCAGAGGCCTTCCAAAGGCTCTCTCCTGCAGTTCTCACACCACCAGATTTTGGGATAGCAGAGAGGCGCCTAGGCCTGTTCAGGATGAATAAGAAGAAAGGAAAGCAGCCTAATGTGGTACAGTTCCAGCAGCCACAGGATGGTGAGTGGCAGAGCTGGGTCACAGGGCTGATGGCTGCAGCCAGCTTGGCCCCATTCCATCCCACCTGCCGTGGACATGCCCATGGACAGGACAGAAGAGAGGCCGGGCCTGACCCCCCGCAGCAGCCGTGCTCCATCCCCTGGGCATGCCGGGGCTGTCCCTGCCTGGGGAGCGCAGGGCTGGGCTGTGTTCTCCGGCCTCTCCCGCAGCCCCTCAGCTCTGCCTGTGCTCGCTCTGTGCCAGATGCAGCTCTGGACCGGACACAAGAGCAGGGCCGCTTCCGCAGGATAGTGCAGGTACCTGCAGCCATCCCCACCTGGGCTGGGCCTGCTGTCGCTGCTCAGCCGAGCACCGTGCCTGGAGCACCCATGGAACATCCCTCTCCTCCCTGTCCTTTGTTCTCCTGCAGATGTTCCGCAGGTTCCTGCGCATTCGGCGTAGAAAGACCACCACCACCACAAGAACTGAGGGCACAGCTGAGCCTGACTCTGGGCTGACTGAGCTCCAGGCAGAGCCTGATCTCAGCACATCTGACAAGCGCAAGACTGACGTGGCAGTGACTGAGGACATGGCCATCACAAACACCAACACCAGAGAGACTCAGGCCCTTGCAAATACTGACACCACACCCACTCCTACTGGCATTGACGCTTCAGATCTGGATCTTTTTGATAAGAGCGGTGGTCCTTCTCAGCAGCAGGTAAGCAGCCTGAGGCCAGGGCTGGAGGCCTCCCAGGATCGAGTGCCCCCTCAAGCCATGGCTGCTGGGCCACCTCAGCCTTTGAGGCCAGCACAGTGTGGCAGGAAGGGAAGCCCTCCTTGGGGGCAGCTGGGGAAGCTCCACCCTTGCACAAAGCTCCAAGGCTTCCCCATGCCTCTTCCAGGTGCCAGCCGTGGTGAAGACAATGCACCAGACTCTCATGTCCCCTGTGACTCCCAATTTCAAACTATCCATGAACATTCTGAGGCTGGCTGAAAATCACCCAGCTGATGTGGCGCTGACCCTCCTGCGCTGTGCCCCATCGTGTGACAGGTACGGGGCCCACCTGCCTTCAGAGCTCAGGGCTCACCAGCCCTTAGAGCCCATTGCCCTGGGCAGCCTGTCCAATGGGGTCTGCCAGACAGGCAGAGAGCTCCAGGACCCTCGGGTCCCTCTGTTTCCCGAGCCTGCTGCCATGCTCCCTCCCTGCCTCTCAGGGCACCGGGGCTCTGTCACCTGGGCCCCCACAGCTGCACAGGGCATGGTACTGTGACTGAGAGGCTCCTGACACAGAGCTCTGATCCGACAGAGCTGCTATAACGATGTGGAGAACCATAGGATCATCGGAAGAAACGCTGGAGAAGGTGCTGCCAACACTTCTGCGTGTGATGAAGGATTGGCCTCTGCACAGAATGATCACCTCTGACAGGGATGATACAGATGTCTTTGCCCTGGCTGTGAGTTTCTGGAACTGGCCTTTGCCCATCCCCAGGTCGCCTCTCCAGTAGCTCTCCATCCTCTCCCTGCCTCAGGCACTGGGCTGAAACCTGGGCTAGGGGCAGGCTCAGGGGGCACCAGGCCCGGTGCTCCCCCTGCATCTCCCCTCAGGCCCTGCCACATGGACAGCTCAGCGCTGAGCACTGTCTCGGGCTGCTTCTTTTGCAGGCAACTCTGGCGCTGCGGGTGATTGTCTTCGTGCGTGAGAGCTACGAGGCAATGATGCTTTATTCTTCAGGCATCTTTGTGGCTCTGCTCTTGCAAGTTGTCATCACCACAGAGCAGATGCCAGAGGAAGTTGTTCACTTCTGGAGAGCCTGCCAGCAGGAACACCACCTTTCCGCCAACCCCAACAGGTCCCAGTCCTCCTGTCCTTCCCATGCCCTTGTGGCCAGCACCAGTGCTCCCAGCGTGACTTGGGCTTTGCTCTGCACACAGGTTTGCAGTGCAGACCCTGAGGGCCCTGCTCTGCCGACTGCGCTATAACAACGAGCTGGTGGTTATGGAGCGAAAGCATGTCTGGGACACGCTGCTGTGTGCTGACACCCAGCACTATGCAGCGGGTCTGCTGGCCAGGTGAGACCCCCTTCTCCCCACTGCCCCCGGCATTTGTGTCCTGTGTCCGAGGTGCCCCACACAGTCCCTGTGGTCGTGGGCCAGAGGGCCTCGTCACTGAGGGACAGCCAAGGACACTGAAAAAGGCTTGGAGAGAAGGGTGCCCAGGAGCAACCACGTCCCAGTGCACCCACATCCAATCCATGGATGCTGGGGGAAGAGCAGACCTCTGTGTGTCAGTCCTGGGAGATGTTTGCCCCCCCAGCTCACAGCCTTGGTGCATTTTTCCCTCTGCCAGAGAGATGCGCCGGATCTCTGTCCCTCTGTGTTCTGGGATTGCGCTCCACCTCCTCGTGCTGCTGAGCAGGGAGGAGGCACGCTGGGATCTGCCCTTGCTGGCATTCCTTGTGGAGGTGAGCCTGACGGCCAGCGCTGCCTCGCTGAGCTGCCTCCCAGCTCTCTGCCCTCTCGTAGCCGCAGCTGCCTGGGACGGTGCCCGTGCCCTGCGCTGCTGCCGGGGCCCGGCCCTGTGCAGTGCCCGGGTCCTGCCGGCCGGCTCCCCTGTCACTGCCCTGTGCCTTTCAGGTCCTCGAGTGCCTGGACTTGAGGGAATGCGGTGACAGCGTCCTGGTGATCATGTCCAGGTACCTGCAGAGCGAGTGCAGGCAGAGGGGTCGCCTGGCGCTCAGAGGCCTCGTGGTGCTCACCAAGGATCCCTCGATGGTGAGAAGGGTGCAGCGGCTGAAGCTGCGCTGGGGAAAGCAGCCTCTTGGGCTTGGCTGGGCTTCAGGAGCTGAGGCAGCAGCTCCCAGCTCTCCTGCCCCCTGGCTCAGCTGCCCGAGTGCTTCAGCACAGGCCTTGGCCTCTGGGCCCTGCAGCAGCAGGGTGGGGTTGCAGGGCCAGGGTGGTGGAGGCAGTGCAGCCGTTCATGGCTTCACAGCACAGCCTTGTGTTCCTCACAGGCCAGAAGAATGGGAAGCCTGTCTCAACGGCTTGTGGAGATGCTGGGAGATGCTGATGGAGAGGTGGTCAGGATGTCCCTCTCTGTGTTCATGAATGTGCTGGAGAAGAGAGACATCCTGATATCCAGCACCACCGCCCCGAAACTGGCTGAGGCACTCCTGCCACTCTTTGATCACGTAAGGCTCTGTGCCCCCAGCCACAGGCACTGGCTGCTGACCAGACGCTTTGTGCCCTGTGGATTTGAGGGCTGTTGCTCACATGGGCTGGAGAAGTTGCTGCTGAGCTTTTGTCCTTTCCACCAGGACAACAGCCATGTGCAGCTGCTCTCCATTCGTCTCTTCCACGAGGTGATGAAGTTGGTAGTGGAAGAGGGAAAAAAGCCCATTAAGACTATTGTGGACCAGAGCCTATTGCCACTTTTATTGCACTGCCACGATGAGAACCGGCGTGTGGCAGAGGTGAGGACTCATGGGCTGATGTGTGTTCCTTGGAGGGGGCTCAGCTGCCTCCTGCCCCCGTGTCTCACGGGCTGCAGCCTCCTCCTGGCCTCAGCACAGGATGTGGGTCCTGTGCCCTGGGCTGTGGTGCCATCTCTGGGTCTCTGCTGTTCTCCAGGCTTCTCAGCAAACGCTGCAATGTGCGGCTGAGTTCCTTAACAGGAGAAATCTCAAGCAGCTGGTGAAGCCGGAGAAGATATTGAAGTTTGCTAAGTGCCTGGTAAGGATGGCCTGCAGAAGCCCCCTGCCCCCGGTGCCCAGTGTGTGGGGCTGGCAGCTGTGCCCCTGCCCAGTGCTGCACCCAGGGGCGCCAGCCTGCGCCCGACCCGCTGCTCCCTTCCCTGGGCCGCGCGGGCTCTTCTCCAGGCTCCTCTGGCCCGGAGCCGGGTGCCGATGGAGCCCCGGCCCCGCTGGGCCGTGGGGCGGGGCGGCACCGCGGCTCCCCGGGCAGCAGCCGGCCCTCGGCCCCCTCCAGAGCCCGGGGCCAGGGACTGCTGGCCGGGCCTCGGGGCTGTGCTGGCAGGGGAGGCCAGGGCTGGGCGCAGGGAGCGCCCGGCCAAGGGGCTGAGCCCGCGCCGACCCTTCCCTCCTGGCGCTCTCTGCAGCTGGCAGAGGACAGGAGCCGAGCCGCCCAGCACCTGTACCGGGCCATCGACTACGTGGACGGCCCACAGGAGCCCCTGCGAGACGCGGCCATCGGGTTCATTGGTGAGCCACGAGCCCTCCCCGCCCCGCCGCAGCTCGGCCCCAGTCCCGGCTGCTGCCCCGGCTGCAGCGGGATCCGGGCCGGGGCCGTGGAGCCCCGCCTGCCCTCGGGGCCGCTGCCGCCCTCTCGCAGCCGTGCCCTCGGGCATCCGGATGCGGCAAGGGCCCGGGCTGAGCCCTGCCGGGGGGAGGAGAGCGTGTGGCCACAGGGCTGGCAGCGCCGCTGGGAGGGAGCTGTGGCGCTGGGGCCCTCAGAGCCTCTGTGTTCCCAGGCATCGCCGGGCGCTACCTGAAGGGGCAGCCAGGAGAGCTCCAGGTCCTCTCTGAGGGTGAGTGAATGCAGCGGGCTATCAGCAGGGGCTGGCAGGGCATTCTGCAGGGCCTGGCTCGGGAGCTGCAATCTCTGTCCCGGCCCTCGGGGTCTTTGCTCCACGTGTGGACTCGGGGTGGCGTGGGCAGAGCACAGAGAGATTTCAGGGACACGCTGAGGGGGTTCATGGCCAGCACCTTCCAGCTGATCCCGTTGGCCCCTGCTCTCTTCTGGCCATGGCAAGAGCAGGCTGAGATGGCCCTGGCAGGAAGGTCTCCTTGGATTCCCGCAGATCCAGGCTCTGACCGTGCCTCTGTTTGTGTCTCTTCCCAGCCCTTCAAGCCCTGAGAAGAGATGACAGCCCTTCCCACACAAACGTAATAGTTCAGCAGTTACTCAGCAAAAGAGCTGCGGAACTGCTTTCACCTGCTCATTGATCTGCTGGCTCAGAACCAGTGTCCCTCTAAGATCTCCTGATACCATAGAAGATGAGACCACCTGGAGACTAGAGTGGCTGGACATCCAGGCACAGCTGATGCTGCTCACAGCTGAGCCTGTGCAAAGCTCCCATAGCTCCTGCTCTCTCCCTCCCTTTTGACACTCCGTCCCTCCAGTCCTCCGACCCTGCCCATCCCCCCTTTTCCCTCCTGGCTCATCCCTTTGCTTCGCTTGACATTAATAAAAAGTTTGGCTTCTTCACTTGACCTGCGTCCCTGTGGTGCTGGAGCAGTGCAAAACCCGAGCCCTGGGACACGCAGGCCCCTCCTGCCGTTCTCTTCTGTGCCGTGTTTTGTGCAGAGACACAGAGGAACGAGGGCAGCTCAGGCTGCAAAGGTCCCTGTCCTGAAGGTCCACTTGCACAACACTGTGGAGTTAAAGGTCTTGCTGAGCCCCCTGAAGGCCTTGGATTTTAGAAGAGCCAACTGGAGTATGCTCCGGAGGTAGCTGTGAGGGATAACATGGCAAGCCTCCACGGAGGGCAAAGGAGCTCAGAATGCTGCAAGTTTTCAAGAGCAGCTTCCTGAAAGCACAGCAGTGCTCCATCCCTGCACAGGATCAGGAAGAGGGCAGACCCAGAGAGCATCCTGACTTAGCAGAGAGCTTTGGGCATGCCTAAGAACAAACAAAGCAGCAGCACAATGGCTGAGACGCAGATGCGCGGCCATCCCGGTGTCCAGAGCGCTGTCAGGCAGTGTCGGGATCCTGGCTGCGCTTCTGGTCCCCACAACTGAGGAATCGTAGTCCCTGCCTCAGAGGCAGACAGAAACCCAGCAAAGTGAGACCAGAAGGAGGGCACCCTTCCAAGTCTCTCTTGGGCACGGCTGCAAAAGAGCCCCTGCTGCTTCTTCCTGTGCCTGTGTTGGGGGGCTGCTGATCGCTGAGCCAGCCAGGTTGTGCTCAGTGTTCCAAAGACTGCTCCGAGTGGGCAGGGCTTCCCAAGAAGCTCCCAGGGAGGTGGGTGCAGCAGTCTCCCTTTGGCCTCTGTGGTCCTTTCAGTTCTTGAGGCCTGATGCACTTGGCTGAGGGGCAGGGGATGGGGAAAGGCTGGGAAGAGCAGGTTTGGCATCTGCCAGGACCTGCAGAGATTGAATCATGATAAAATCATGGAATAGTTTCTGTTCCATGGGACCTTAAGGACTGTCTGCTTCCACCACCTGCCATGGGCAGGGATGCCTTCCACTAGATAACGTTGCTTTCAACCTGGTCTTGAACACTTCCAGGGATAGGGCAGCCACAGGTTTTCTGGCCAGCCTTTGTTAGGGCACTGTCATACATGAAATCCCTAATTATGCTTGGTCTTTGCATATTAAGTGCCTTAATGAGTTCATTTTGAGTTAAATGTTTTTTTATCAATATGTTAAAAAATAATTCATCAGCCCAGGTACAAAAATCAGGTTCTGTTGTTAGCGTCTTAACTGTTCTAGTGGTTTGTTTGCACTGTCCCAAGTTGAAAATCCCAGGTTAAAAATTCCCCAGTTGAAAAATCCCTTTTTGGGACTTGAACCACTTGTACCCTGTGAGAGTTACTTTTCTTGTGTTCGTTGTCTACTTTTACAATTGTTTTAAGATGTGTTAAATGTATTTTAAGATGTTTTAGGTATTTTTACTTGGCACTTTAGTTCCGGGACCAACTCTAACCCCCAGTTTTAACAGCAAGCAGCTATTTTAGCCCCATAGCCCTTATCCTGCAGGTAAGCTCCATGGCAACCTGAATTTTAATGAGGGCATGTTACCATCCTTACTCCAGCTGATACCACCCCTCCCTAAACGACGAGCCATTGGTGGACAGAAATGATCTGTCAAGGGAAAGTACCACTCACCTTGGGCCAAAGGGGCGGGCTGTGGGTGGGCTGTGGGCGGGCTGGGGCGGAGCAAAGGCAGTATAAAACATCGATGGAAGCCTCAGAGCAAGGGCGAGATCTTGCAGATTGGGTGCGGTGGGTGTGTGTGCTGGGCTTATAGAGCCTTACTCCTTTAAGGAGCCTTTAGTTATTTTACTAGCTAAGAGCCAACCCAGCGCTACCCGTTCCCTTTTTCATCAGAGGTCCGGTGCTGTCCCAGCCTTAAGATCCCTAATCCTTGTGCTCCCGGGGCATACCTTCAACGAGCCTAAGGATCCCAAATTTTTACTTTTTTGCTAATTTTTGTAATTTTTAATTTGTTTGTTTTTCAATAAATTATTTCAATTTTTAATAAATTATAAGAGTTGTCTGATTCCTCACAAGCTGGTATGTATTGAGCATACCAGAATGTCATTGAAACAATGATGCTAATTATTGAGCAGGAAGCTTAGGTTTTCATTAGCTAACTTGTGACTATCTGAAAGAGGGCAATAACGCTTGTTATATTTTGCTCCTCAAGAAAAACAAAACAAAAAGCCCTACCCAAAATAACCACAAAATCAAACCAACTTTTTGTGTGGTTTTAATTCATATTACTCGTTTTTATCAAGATATAGGCACAAAAATCCCAAATCACACAATTTTAAGCATTCAGGAAGTTCCGGTATAGTTAGTGATGTTTTCTGTTTCAGATTGGATCAATGGACAATGTTTTCCTGGTAAGCACTAAAACCTCTGCAGTTGAATCTCCTTGACCACAATTGACTTTTCAACACCATTTTAGTCTATAGTTTAAACTTTTTTTTTTTTTTTTAAGTGAACAGAGCACTTTTTTTGGTCTTCTGAATTGGGTATTACAGGATCTAATACTTTCCTCAGGACTGAGATGGATGTCTATCATGCTCAAGGATGAACCCTTCAAAGAGTGGTCAGATTATGTGGGGTTTTCTTTATTTTCTTTTCCTTCTGATGTTGATGCCCAAATGGATTAGTGTGTCCTTTGAGGAGCTAATCACAGGTAATTAAATTGATTCATATGCAGCTGAAGTTAGAGCTTTAAAGAAGGGTTGAAGTGCTTCCACTGGAAAGAAAACAGAGATAAAACCCTGGGCAGAGGTAGGAGAGGAGACAAATAACAAACAAAAACCCCCAATGAAATAATGAAAAAAACAATGAAAAAACAAATTCTGAATTAATTTTGTTTTATGTAGCATTCGATTTTATTTAGTTCCCAACACAGATATATAGCTATGTCTGAAAGGATAATTACAAATCTAATTCTAAAGTATTGTGGTTCATGTTTAACACTGGGAATTCAGACTGTTTTTTACAAGTGTTCAGTTACTGATTTTCTCTCAGTCTTGGCTGCCTGCAGGTAACATGGGATTATAAAGAGGTGAAGCACTTTTAGATGAAGGGGGAGCTAATTTGTTTAAAACAAAATCTAAACGAGGAACTTTATCTTGCAATGAATTGCAAGTCCCATACAAATTATCAGTGGCATGAATCTGCTTCATGTATGTGAAATATCTACGTAATGAACCAGCTGCAACCTGAGAGAGAGAGAGAGAGAAAGGTGCAGCATCAGTCTGAAGAGATCTCAAAACACAGTCATTTGGAATCTTCCAGTCAGTTGTCTGGTAATTCTGTAGCTTGTGCACTGCTTAATATTGTGGCCAGCTTGCCTCTGTATGCCTTGGAATATCTCAAACCATCTACAGACAGCTTAGATACCCCTCGGCTGTGCAGCTGCACGTGAGCCGGTGCCGGCTGTCAGCTGCTCACCAGAAGCAGGAGCAAAGAGATGAAATCGAGCTCAGAGCCCAGCTCTATTCTTAGAATCATTTATTCCCCATCCCGAGGAATGGGGTGCATCCGATCAAGAGGGCAGCCGGGAAAAGAGGCAGAGCCTCTGTGTGAGGTTACTTTTGTCACAGCGAGGGGAAAGGGGATAGCAGGGGCGGAGCTGGGATAAACAACCGACCAGATCAAAGTCCAGGGTACTTGAACTGTACCTGCACTTTAAACAAAGGGATAACTCAGAGTCACAGGGCAAGGACCCAGGCGGGAACCCAGGGGTACCCTGCAACACAGTTGCATATAACCGCCAAATTTTCCTTATTTAAAACCAACTCTGTTAGTTTATTTCAAATGTTCGAAGAACTGGGGAACATCCTTATCCTGAACAAGTAAAAGGTACAACTTATATATTGAATTTAATACAGTTAAGCATGGCAAATATATTCCCACATGAAATATTTTATAAGAAAGATGTTAACTTTCCAAATTAGATACTTCCATGAGAACTGTGCATTTGTTAAAAAAAAAAAAAAAAGGCAGAAAACATAAAATTCTCAGTCTTTAGTTGACCAAGATAATTTTATAGCTTTTAACTAAATGCAATCTAATGTTCTTTATCTTTTTGGGTCTATTACTTCTTGCTTTCTGGATGCTCTCCCTTGTTTCTACCCCACAATCCAATTTTTTGGCATGTTTCCCTCTCCACTTTTGAACTGTTATTGAGCTTCTCGCCTTGACAATCTCTGTGAACAGAAAGTACTTCCTCTAGTTACATTTCAAGATCATTGCTCTTGACAATCAAATTCCTCAAAAATCTTTAGAATATGTTCAGAACAAAAGTAAATCTTTTCCGCATGAATTGTGCATCACTTTGATCTTTAGCATCAGAAGAAGAAATAAAATGGCAAATCCCTCAATTACAGTCCTTAGGAATCACAGGATCATAGAATGGGTAAAGTTGGAGGGGACCATATCTGGTCATCTGGTCCAACCTCCCTGCTCAAGTAGGGCCAGCCCAGAGCACCTGCCATAGGACTGTGTTCAATTGGCTCTTGAATATCTCCAGTGAGGGAGATTCCACCACTTCTGTGGGCATTCTGTTCCAGGATACAGTCACTGCACAGAGAAGAAGTTCTTCCTCGTGTTCAGGTGGAACTTCCTGTGCATTAGTTTCTGCCTATTGCCTCTTGTCCTGTAGCTTGGCACCACTGAGAAGAGCCAGTGAATAAAATTGCCATGCTGCTCCTCTATACCATGCGAGCATTGCATGAAGACACCCCTTAATGGGACACTTGGGGTCTGAGATCAGCCTTCACATCACTGTGGGAACAAGGACAGAGATTACAAGACCTTTCCACCCTTCCATGTCCCACTGAAATGTGAACGCAAGCTGCCCTTTTCTTCCTGATTTCTCCTCATGTCCTCTCTTGAAGGAGAATGAGGAAAAGTGCCATGCCATGTTTCATTGCGTCTGCGGGCTGCAACATCAAATCAGACCTAAGTACTTTCTGAAAACCATATTGGATGACTTGTTGTTATCAGTAGATTTGTGATAAAGGGAGGAAATTTTATGTGGATAGTAACTAGAAGTTTCAGAATTTTTTACTTCTGTCCCATTCCTTTTCAGTAAGTTCTGCTTTGGTTTTCAGAGTGCCACCTTTTCAACTTAGTGCTGTTTGTGTCCTCCTTTCTCGTCAGCATTTCTTTGCCTGCTCTATTTCTTTCTTAGTATCTATCTGTACCTGTGGCAGCTCCAGCCAAAGATCCTCACTAAATCATTTTTCCCAATTCACGTGCTAAAACAAACCTTGATTAACTTGTGAAGTCTGGTGATGAAATATCATAGTAAGATCCTGCTCCACTTGGGTTTTGGCCCTGTCCAGGAAGGTCTTTTCCTTGCTAGAAGCTGGAATTCCCAACCCTTACACTTTGTGCCATGGATCACAGAGGGGAATCACCGAGGTTCCCAGGGTGCTGTTTGTGCTGTGCCTCCCAAGGGAGCTGTGCAGGTGCAGGTGACAAGGGCTTGAAGCTGTGTGGGCTCTCAGAGCAGACAGCAAATGTTTGTTTGCTGGACATTTTCAGCACATTCCCAACTCCAAACAAAGGGAAGAAGGGAACCGAGGAGCTGACAGAATCATGGAATTCTTGCAGCTGGAAGGGCCCCTGTGCAGGTGTTGTGATCCTATTAGGCAGAGATGCCTCTGCTCCAGTGAAGGTGCAAATGAGAGCATGTGATGACAACGTACAGATTTTATTTAGCATAGATTTTATTTAACGAGAAAGGCGTTATAAATGAAATGTCAATTTCATCGAATTAATAATTTGCGCGAGCCAAATTATTAATATAAAAACAGATAAAATTTATTTTAATCAAATTGACAATCTTAATAAGCCATTATAAAGGAAAAGCAGGGCCAAGCCTAGGTTCTTGACTCTGGGTGACACATACACAGCTCTGACCACCAGCAGTTCAGAGAGGTAAGCGCACACCTTTGAGGTGTTTGAGTCCAGTTTTTATACTGTTTTTCTTGCTCCTGGCTAGGAAATCTTTTGTTCTTTTCACTTCTGATGATCCTCTGGCCCAGTGCTCAGTGGTCCATTTAGATGTTGATTTGTCCAAGGATTCTCTTTGTGCTTTGGTTGATGGTTTCCAGTAACTCATCTCAGGGTTTCTGGTAAGGGTCCTGTTCAGATGATGATTTTTCCAAGAAATCCTTATATGATTAAAATGAAGTGTCTTAAGCAATAGGTCCACTCATCAGCAGTGTCCAAGGAGCAGCAGATCCTATCTCTTACTCCTTTCAGATGGAAAAGATTCTTGTTGGGTAAGATGAAATGATAGGAGGTTGATGGGTCTGAGGTCATCTCCTCTGAGCTTGCCTGCACTTCTTATGTTAATTAGTACCTTCCTTGGGCAAGATGTCATGAGACTTGCCAAGGTATACTCGGAACATAACTTATTTGAACATATATACAATTTACAAGCTATATTTCACATTTTGGATTTCACATTAATAACTTATTCTACTTATAGCGTTTTGATTTCTTATGAATTTTGACCTATCTATAACAAAGGGAAGGTAGAGAGAAAGAAGAAAGAGGTCTCTGAGAGGGAGAGAGCAGAAGATAATCACTTGGTACGAGGTAGTCTTTAAGGCATTTCCCTTCATTCTGTGATTCTAGAAGATGTGTGGATGTGGATTTTAATTTGATATTATCATTTAATACTACTAGTATCTCATCTTCTTCTTCATCTTAGTCTTCTTTTCTTCAGTACTTCTATTTCTTTTTCTTCATCTTACTCATTCTTATTTTTCTTATTCTTCTTATTGTTTTTCTTATACTTCATATTCTTCTTATAATTTACCACTATTCTTTCTCCATATTCATCATCTTCATCTTCTTCTTCTTCATTTACTACTACTACTACTACGATTTCTTCTTCTCCTTTATATTCTTACTCCTATTTTTATTATTCTTATTGAACTTACTATTTTTACTGTTATTCTTTTCCTTCTCATTATTTGTTACTACTATTTCTTCATCGTCTTGTTATTCTTATTCCTATTCTTGTTATTCTTTTTTTTGATTTTTTGGGGTTTTTTTTTGGTTTTTTTTTTTTTGATTTTTTTTTTTCTTACTACTACTCTTTCCAAAACCAACTTTCATTGCAGTGGGAGAATGATTTGTGTGGCAGCCCAGCTCGGCCTGGAGGGACACGTCCAGGCAAAGGCAGCCCATGTGGCTCCCTCAGGACGCCAGGCAGGCTCCAGGGCAGCCGCCACTGGTGGGGCCCGGCCTGGCACGGGCAGCGGGCACTACTCGTCCAGCTGTGGCCTCAGGCAGGGGCAGCGGAACAGCCCTCGCAGCGCCCGCAGCGCCCGCCTGAAGCGGGACGGACGTTTCTTAGGGGCAGCCGGCTGCAGCCCGAGGGCCGGGGCCCCCGGCTGGGGAGCTGAGGGGCCTGGGGGGCAGCAGGGGCGGTGTGGGGCAGGGCCCTGGCTCTGTGCCCCTGCTGCCTTCTCCTCCTCAGCCGAGGCTGGAGAAGCTGCTGCCTTGGCCGAGTCCTGGGGAGCAGCGTCGGGGTCCTGCAGTTGCTGGGAGTACTTGGGGCTGACCCAGATGGTGTGGATGGTGATCTGTTCCCAGTCCTCCTGCGACTCCTCTTTCTTGTTGCCATCTCTGTACGAGGGCAACGCTGGGTGTCGTCTGACTGCCCCTTCCCAGGGCTCCCATAGGAAAAGCAGACTATCACTGATGTTTTCTTGGGACAGCTCTTCATCTGTTGTGTCTTCCCAAAAGAACAGGTCTTTGTACACGTTGGGTTTCCCCTTTCCCTCCTCCGCGGCCAAGTCCTGCTCCACGGTCTGCGGCCCTGGCACCTCTGCCCCCTCTGCTGCCCCCTCCCACTGCTCCCTGAGGGCTCCCGGCTGGGGAGCTGAGGGGCCTGGGGGGCAGCAGGTGATGTGTGGGGCAGGGCCCTGGCTCTGTGCCCCTGCTGCCTTCTCCTCCTCAGCCAAGGCTGGCAGCTCTGCCCCCTCTGCTGCCCCTTCCCACTGCTCCCTGAGGGCTCCCGGCTGGGGAGCTGAGGGGCCTGGGGGGCAGCAGGGGCTGTGTGGGGCAGGGACTAGGGGGCAGCAGGGGCTGTGTGGGGCAGGGCCCTGGCTCTGTGCCCCTGCTGCCTTCTCCTCCTCAGCCGAGGCTGGAGAAGCTGCTGCCTTGGCTGAGTCCTGGGGAGCAGCGTCGGGGTCCTGCAGCTGCTGGAGGTACTTGGGCCTGATCGAGATGGTCTGGATGGTGTTCTGTTCCCAGTCCTCCTGCGACTCCTCTTTTTTGTTGCCATCTCTGTACGAGGGCAATGCTGGGTGTTGTCTGACTGCCCCTTCCCAGGGCTCCCATAGGAAAAGCAGACTATCACTGATGTTTTCTTGGGACAGCTCTTCATCTGTTGTGTCTTCCCAAAAGAACAGGTCTTGGTACACGTTGGGTTTCCCATTCCCCTCCTCCGCGGCCAAGTCCTGCTCCATGGTCTGCGGCCCTGGCAGCTCTGCCCCCTCTGCTGCCCCCTCCCACTGCTCCCTGAGGGCTCCTGGCTGGGGAGCTGAGGGGCCTGGGGGGCAGCAGCGGCTGTGTGAGGCAGGGCCCTGGCTCTGTGCCCCAGCTGTAGGGGAAGGAGTAGACTGCCTTGGCACATCTGGGGCTAAATGGCCCTGGCCCTCAGGAAGCTGCCCTCCTGCCCCATCCCAGCTCCCTCCATCACCTCTCCTTCCAGGGCTGGCTGTCATCTGGGGCCTCATGCACAGGCCCAAAAGCCCTGTGTCAGGGGAAGAGTTGGGGTTTGTCTCCTCTGTGAGCATCTCCATTGTGCTCTTGCACAGAGGCTCTCAGGCGAGCTGCTTCCTCGTGAGACAGCGGCTCTCCTGGGACTGGGCACCCCAGGGCTCTGTGCCCCTCAGATACCCCTCAAGCAGGGCGGGGCTCTGCCATGTCACAATGGCCTCTGGGCACCACAACGCCCCGCATCACCAAGGGGCCTGACACAACCGCGCCTGGGTCACAAAGGGCCACACCTGACACCCTTCCACAGCCAAACACACCGGAACTGGCATGAAGCAGTCCTCGGACATGGGCACTTGTAGCCCCTGGTGTGCCCAGAGCCCTGTGAGGCTTTGGACACGGTGCCACACAACAGCCCGAGCCCCACACTGCAGAGCCCTGGCTTTGGAGGGTGGGCCATCTGGGACACGAGCCATTGGCCAGATGGAGGCATCCAGAGGGTTGTGGGCAGTGGCCCTGTTGGAAATGATACAACTTTTAAAATGTTTAAATCACTTTTGTCCTGGGTTTGTTTTCCTTTGCCTAGGTAGGGCAGTTTGAAGGTTTTCTTCAAAAGACGATTTTCACCAAGGCTTTGCGTTTTGCTGGCGGAAGCCTGATGGATTTCAATCAACAAAAAGAAGATTCCTGGACTCTGATAGTTTAGTATCTACAGGTTGGGACTAGCCAGAAGATACAGAGAACATAAATGGACATTAGCAAATATTGCCCCCTGGTGTGGTTGGAGACACCTGATTGGAGACACAGTTTTGTGTAGCCAGCAAACATACTGAAGGCACACTCTGCCCTGCCATCCAGAACAGGCAGAGCAGGGCAGGAAGAGTGGTGCCAAGGGTGGGCAAAGAGGGGGACTTTCCTTAGGGAGAGTGGGACAGGAGAGGTGTTCTCCCTCAGCCCGTCAAAGACACCAGTGTCAAACTCAAGAGTTTTTTTGGGTTTCTTACAACAAATAAGTTTCCCCTTCCCTCGCTGTTACAGAGTGATGTTGTTTGCACACCAAGCAACAGCTGCCAAGAGTTACGTGAACAGCCCCACATCTCTTCATGCAATAAATAACCCTATTAATGTCACCTGTGAGGCCTTGGCTTTGGTTACCAGTGGGCCTTTCTTTCTCCCCCAAGAAAGATTATAGAATCTTTGTGTCCAGGGGGCCGAGGCATACTCACTTGGCTTGTGGTAGAATTACCTTCAGATACTTACATTGATTTAGTCCCCTATATATTGTAAAATAACCTGAACTTTTTCATAGTTTCTCCCAATAACTGATTCTAGCATTTTATTGCCTTTATTAAGCATAGAAAGTGCAGCAGTTGAACCACATTATTTCATGAGATGCCCTAGAGCCATCAAAATTCAGACAGCTTTCTGAGTCCCAGTGTCATTCTTGCTCTGGGCAAGAAGGTAACAATTTGCTGCTGGCCTAAATTTACGAGCTCAAAGTTTACAGTTTCTCCCCTCCCTTTTCTTCCTATCTGTGTAGCTTCGCTTCTGTGGCCAGGAAAAGCTCACTGATCCAAGTTTTTGACAGACTGAAAAAGGAATGAAGGGAGATGTTGCATTGCATTAGCCTTAAGAAAGTTCCTTGTCCAGGAGCAGCTGAGCCCTTCAATTTTCATTTCTTTCTGTAGGAGCTCTGTTGTGTTTTGACATTTATAAGAACATCTTAGAAACCGACAAATACTAGAGTGGTGATGCTAAATTAGCTTTGCTCGCAGTTCAACTTTTCATGTACACTTTTCATGTGTTTACTTAATGTTTTAAAGACAATTTCTAATCTTTCACTGGCAGCTGCCTTTCCTTCAGTGTCTGTAAAACAAAACAAATCAGTGAAACTATGGGCTGCTTTAAAAAATATTAATATAAAATGTCAGAAGTCAGAATTTGACTTCCATAATTCTCTTTTTGACCCTCAAAGAGGATTTTTATAATTGTTTGTTTCTCTATGCATGGCTATCCACCTTTGAATTGATTTTACTGTGTTGCGCTGCACATCCCTGATATGCTGCCTGAAAGCTTTTTGTAAAATAATAAAATATTTCCTGAAATGTTATGGTTCTAGGAGAGATTCTATTATATGGCATTACATTATTTCTGTTCTGTGTAGTGTATGTTTGTGCAGTCTAGTCTGAAATAGGTGAGTAGATCAAAAATAACACAATGGGATAACCAGTGTGATTGATGATGGAAAAGACTGACAGGGCAGCAGTCAGGCAGACTGCATGGTATATTTGGCATTTCTACAAAATCATTGTGTTAAATTAATAGCCACATTATTTTCAATCCCATAAAATTTGGCTCCACTTTTAAATTTATGTTATGATCACAGGGAGGAGTAATTTTCTTTTCTGATGTTTGACTTTTCTAAATGCACCATAATTCCAAACCATGGCAGTGCAGTGTTATATTACAAAGGAATGAAGTTAAACACAGACCTTTTAGCTCATTTCAGGTTCTAGAAAATACTTTGAGACAAAATTTAGGTATTAAAAGTTACATGTCACGTAGGATTTTGGAATCAGGTGCTTCTTGACTTAAATATTTCAGATAGAACTTGTGTCTCAACTATTTTTGAACCTTTTCTTGCATGGGAGCTCATATGGTAGAGATGCTGTCAATTACTAGCTGAAGAATTGACTTACAGTATTTGCTAAAAATAGATATGGAAGTCAATTTAGGTTTTGTATTTAACAGAGCAGAAGAGGAAATTTTGAAGCATAGATTTTAACTGAAATGGTAAAAACTCTCCTAAACCCAACAGATGTTGTTATAGTAGTCAGTTAATTAATGCATTGAGGAAAAAATCTTGTTCAACTCCATTTTTAACATAATTTGGAATTCTCTTACTTCTCTGTGTGTTATTTCCAGGATTTGGGGATGTAAACTATTTTTATTCTGGAGATAAATTTTATAATTTCTTATTTTAAAATGTTAAGCAGGTAGTGTTGAAGCAGATTGTCCTTTATAATTTTGTATCAAACCAGCATAGTTAAGTAAAAAAGTCTTCCTATTTAACTAAACCCTTGATATTATGAGACAAGAGTTAAAGATTACTTGGCATAAAGGCAGGGATCCTGTTTTTAGGTCTGAGTGTGATTAGCTATTTAATAATACATGTGGCTATCATTTATGTGGAAATGTTTGCACACGTTTCAAAATTTCAGCCTTATTTTGACAGAAAGTTAAAAATTGAAGAGAGCCATGACTGAGGTCTCAGCAATGGTGGTTTTGTATAAACTCTTTCCTTTTAGCATCGGGCCAGTTTATTCACTGACATTCAGTTCCACCAAACCTAAGGGAAGGTGTTGGAGAGGACCCCTCGTCATCAGGGAACAGGAGAGGACGTCTCTGTGGATCTTTGGCCTTGGAGGCTTCCCAATTTCCCCTTGGCCTCACCGGTGCCAGTTCCATGCACTTCCATGGATGGGACATGTCTGATTCCAATGGTTTGAAGCACTTCCCTTCCTTCCTTCCCTCCAATATCCAGTCAATTGATAAAACCATCTGATAGTCTTTACAAAAGGTGCGTTTCTTCCATGATGGATGTGTAGAGCAGAAAACAATGGTCTTTATTCAAGCTTGTTTTTCATCTTTTCCCAACACTAGTCCTACTAGAATTTTCTAAAGCATCTGACATCATTGTCATTGCACACAGGAACCCAGAGGGGTCTGATGAAGGTAATGTTCTACTGAGTAATATGATGTAGTATTTAATCTTGGTGTTCCAAGGAAAAAATAGTTTTGTTCTTTTCCTCTGAGCTCCTAACTCCAATGCAAATTACTTCCCATTTCTTTTCCCCAGGCAGAAACTGACCATTAAATATATTTATGTACCTTTGTCCAGCTACAGTTCTGAAAGTTTGCTTACTATATTATGTTATTTTTAAGTATTTTCCTTATCTCTAATTATATAATAACTGCATCCATTCCTACTTGCTTAAATGAAGTGTGCAGTGCAAAGATCAAAATCACTGAAAATATCTTATTTTTAACTACCAGTTTTTCAAATACTCAGGATATGAATTTCAATTTATGAAATTTGTATTCTTACCTTCAAATTCAACCTTCTTCAAAATATTGAGAAACTAAGTCAATATTTTAATTTCTTTGGTTACTGAATTAATCTATCTTTGAAGTAAGCAGACCTACAAAACTGTCTTTAAAAGCTGCATCTTTCTGTCAATGTCAATTTTTAAATTCCACATGTGAAATAGAGAACAAAATTCCTACAGAAAGTATATTTGGTTGTTTTTGAAAGATTGGTGCTTATAGTTCTCTCTCTACTTCCGAACTCTGTAGTAGCTTCATAAGGTGTTCCTGTATGTAAAAATCCAATAGGTTTGCAGTCCATCCAGAGTTGTGTGTCTTTTGCATCTTTAGATTTATAATGCCTGATCATGTCTGTTTTGGTGTATGCTAGCAGTAACTGCTTGGTCCTTTTTCACTGCTTTGTGAAGAAAAAGAATGCCTTTAATTCAGTCCTGTCCTGTAGAAAAAGAAGCATGTATTTATTTTCCCAACACAAGTCTTGATGGCATCTCAAGGTAATCAAATTCTGAAAAAAAATGGTTTAGTTTTTATTTGACCATACTTATGTATGGTCAAGTAAACCTTGACGTTTCCAGAGGAATGTAACTCTCTGTGGTTGTAGACTTACCCATATATATGAATGAAAGCAAAAGATCCTTTTCAATAGCACGAGGCATGTTTAACCTGTGTCATTTGAGCATTCACTTGAACTTTCACAGGCATTTTCTGTCCTGCCCAAAGAATTTGGTAGACGTTGGATCAAAGGCACAAATCAACATCTGAGCACTGATGTAAATAAATGAGACCAATACTTGAAGCCACATAAGGATTCATCAGAGAACCACTTGACACATTATTTTAGGCAGAAAAAAATATGATCTATTGAATTTTTATATACTCTGTCATATCCTCTACAGAAACCTATTCAGCTGTGGAATGCAGGACACCACCACTCTAATTTCCATTAATTTATTGTGAATCTTATTTAATTCTTTAAAATTCTCTTTAGCCAATTTAGCTTCATCACAAGAGCAATGCTCATCTGAATCAGTCCTATGGGAATGATTTTTTACAGTTAATTAGGCATTCATTAGCTACTAGCCCATAGAAAGCAGGAAGTTTCTTGGTTTAACTGTTAATCAATAGATTAACCCTGTTCTTCCTGTTTAATTTCTTGGACACTGAAAAATTCATGGAAATATCCTTTCAGTCTTCTTGGAAAAATACTTAAGTTCTAAACTAAATGCTGAAGAGGATATGATAAACATTTTTCTCACTGATGTCAAGATAAGTACACAAAAAATCACAGAATTCTCATTTCTTTAGATTTTTCCCCTTGACTATGCTGACATTTTGGGAATTGAGTTTTACTTTATGAGCTGTCTGATTCTACAAGCTGTGGCACTTGGTTCCATATTCTGGAATGAGTTAGTATAAGCATACTCTTTCAGATATGTACATTCCCTTAAAATAATGGAACATTTTCTTCAGTTACAAAGATTACTGTTATTTCTAAATATACTCAAGTAAATATCAATAATTTCAGCTCTTATTTCTGGCAATTTTTGATTTCCAATATTTTCTTTTCATTCAACACATGGAGATTTTTCATGTTTATTATGCAATAATGGTAACCAGTTTCAGTCTTCTGATTTCTGCTCTCCTTGGAGCTTCAGAGAATTGAAAAGAAAAATAATTGAAACTTGTATTTAAATGACCAGTATAG
Source organism: Lanius collurio (assembly GCA_020086605.1). Classification (NCBI taxonomy): domain Eukaryota; kingdom Metazoa; phylum Chordata; class Aves; order Passeriformes; family Laniidae; genus Lanius; species Lanius collurio. The sequence continues at coordinate 1,151 of JACBWW010000568.1, read as the reverse complement.
TATAGACGGATTCTCCTCATTTGCACCAATTTAAGGATCTTTCTGACTCTCACAGAGTTATTACCTCCTGATTACTTATGAGTCAGACCCTCAGACAAAGGTCTGACATGGCAATGCTAATCAGAGACTAAATTGTTATATTATGTATTTTAATAAGTGCTAGAGACAAGTAAATGGAAATTACTGTGATCCAGTGATTCAGTAACAAAAATAGTCTCAGCAGAATCTGTAGAGTTTTTTAATTAATTGGAATGGCTTGCAATGAAATGGTGTTCAAGCAGCTGTAATTTCAGCATTCCAGAGGGCATTTCAAGGGTTTGTCTGAGATTCACAGGAGCAAATGATACAAGAAATAGAACAGTGAAATAGAATAGGCATATTTTTCCAAATTTATACAAAATTCAGTAAACTACTTTTTTTCTTCCTTTTTAAGGGTTTTTGATATGAGCTTCTAGGTGTTCATAAAGATTTATAAAAGCTGCATTCCAGTGTCATTTCTGTCCACACATTGATGACAAAATTAATTTGTGTGTCTGGTATAGTAGTTAGAAAAAAGGAAAGTACATACTGTAAAGGATACTTCAATATGAATTCTTTCTTCATCTTCCATCAGAGAACTCTAGGAGTGTGACGTTTCTTGTTTCCAACAGATTTAAGTACTGTAAACTCAGTGTATAAACTTTAGAAACAAAACAATTCTCAGTTTTCTAATTGTTCATGTTTTAGTGAAACAAGAGATGCTACAGGAAATATACTTTTTTTTTTTTTTTAACAATAGAACTACTCCATCTTTAAAAGTCTTTCAGAGCTATACAGAAATTGGAAAATGGAATACTGTAGCACCTCTGCATGTAATACATTTAAGGCAAAGACTAAATCAAATTTACAGGTAGAATAGATAAAATTTTGCTCCAATTTTTTCTTAATTTAGTTTCTTTTTCTGAGGATGCTATGTGTTAAGATTTTTTCGTCTTAATTCAAAATTCTTACTCTAGAAATGTGGTTAGTTAAACAAATGATACTATTTAAGCCATCCACTAATGTGTGCATCAGATTTAATTTTTTTCCTGTGAAAATGAATTCTGATGATGGTTTTCACAATCAGATCTTCCTAACAATTGCAATAAATCCAGGTTGCTCTGTGCTTGTTA
>JACBWW010000567.1:0-29957 GCA_020086605.1 Lanius collurio | reverse complement strand
GGGGAAAGGATGAGCAACTGGCACTGGTGGCCTTGAGAGAGTGCGGAATTCCCCTTCTTGATGTATTCCCAAGTGACCTGGAAGTGGTCCTGGACAAGTGGCTGTGGGTTCTGCTTGAGCAGGGCTTTGGAGCAGGGACCTCCATGAGGTCCCTTTGCACCTCAACCAGTCTGAGCCTGTGACACAGGGACAGGGTTTTATAATTCAACTTTTTCAGCAAAAATAGTGATATAAAGGGATTTTTGTTCCTTGCACTGCCTGTTCCCAGTCCTGTGCCATGGACTGCCCTAAAAACTGGTGGTAATGTTGAGTCAACTCAGTTTGGGGCTGTTTAGTCTGGAGAGATTCCAGGGGAAACCACAGAGGTTATTAGAGATGGAACTTCTCTTTTATGAGGAAAGGCTGAGGCAACTGGGTCTGTCCAGCCTGGAGAAGAGAAACATCCAGGGAGACCTCAGAGCCCCTTCCAGTGCCTAAAGGGGCTCCAGAAAACTTGGAGAGGGACTTTGGACAAGGAATGGAGTGACAGGAAAGGGGAAATGTCTTTAAATTGACAGAGGGCAGGGTTAGATGGGATACTGGGAAGGAATTCTTCCCTGGAAGGGTGGTGAGGCCCTGGCACAGGGTGCCCAGAGAAGCTGTGGCTGCCCCATCTATGGAAGTGTCCAAGGCCAGGTTGGATGGGGCTTGGAGCCACCTGGGGCAGTGGGAGGTGTCCCTGCCATGGCAGGGGGGTAGAACTCAATGATCTGGAAGGCCCCTTCCAACCCAAACCATTCCATGGTTTTACGAGGACAATCCCTCGTGCTTGACCACCTCTGCCAGGCAGCATTCCAGGCTTTGAGCAGCACCAGGCACAGCTGCAGAGTCATCACTACCAGCAGAGCTCAGCTCCTTGCTAGAGTTAATCGAGTCTGGTTAATTAAAATCTTCTCCCCTTCGCCCTAAGTGTTAATCCCCTCTCCAGCCATGGAATTGCACAGTGGCTCTGTGAGTTGACTTCTTGCCTGTAGTGGTGATATTTTGGGTGAGCAAGGAACTGAAAGAGGGACTGAATCCTCCTCTCCCTTCCCTCTTGCCCTCTCCCCAGAACAGCAGAAACAACGCTTCAACATCACATTACATAATTTTCTTTTTTATGAGGCCCTGCAAATGTCTTGATCCCAGGAAAAAATTGAAAGAATCTTGGAAGTAACTTTGGAACTTCAGAGAAAAGGAAATACAGCAAGAGACAGATTAAAACTTATGATTCATTAATGGTAAAACTGAGACCTGAAGAAGAGCTGCTCTTAACCCTGTAACATATTCCTGAAAAATAAAAGTGGCAGGGATGCAGATGAGTGAGACTGTCATGGAAAAACAGCTGTAGGTGCTGGGAAGACAACACAGTCAGGGAATTCAATAAACCCTGGAGAGCAGGATAGGCTTGGCAGCTCATTCCTGCCTACTCTCATGGTTTGGAAGGGCTGCAGGGGGTTGCCAGGAGGGAACTTTTGAGATATTTGAGACATTATCCCTTCTTTTGCAGAGCCACACTGGGGTTCCAGATGGATCTGAGTGTGGATGTTGCAATGCAGTGAACTTGTCTGGCTCCTCATTTGCAAAATCTGCAGCTAAGAAACCCCCCAGGGTCCCGGCCGCTCCCAAGGCAGCCCCTCCCTCATTCCACTTTCTTTTCTGCTTGGCTCTCCATAATCCCAAAATCCGGGATCATTTCCTCTCCAGACGCACTGAACGTCATGAAGGACAAAAACGCTTCAGGAGCTCCAGGGATTGCTGAGATTGGATTTAAGCAGGAAATAGAACGAATTTCCCGGGGCAGTCTCCCGTTTGTGGCTCGGATGCCTGGGAAGAGGGAATGGATTGACGGAGGAATGGTCGTAAGGCAGCAGAAAAGAGGGACTGACGTCAGAGCTCCTCATTTCCATTTCTACGTCACCTAGCAACACTCCTGGTAAGGACTGAACTTCCGAGTCGTGGATTCCCTGGGAATTTTCCCATTAGGTGGCACCACTGGCCTTGGGAAGGCTTTCATCTGCCCTGGCTCCATCCAGATAGACCTAAATCCAAATGCGTTGTTGTCCCTCTCAAAAATTCAGGAAGAGCTGAAAATAAATCAGATTTGTGAAGACCTAAAAGTGCTGTGGGTTATTTGTTGTAATTAATTTGGGAAAAAAACCTTTTGCTAGGACCCAGCCTATCTCGGCAGTGGCTTAATACAGATTCTGGAAAACCCCACGGAGAGACAAAACCTGGTTGCTCTGGGCATGAATTAAATGATCCTGAAGGTCCTTTCCAACCCAAACAATTCTGTGATTGGGTCAGGTGTAGAGCTTTGCCTTTTTGGGCTCTGAGAAGTCAGGTGAGATGAATCCCACCCCAGGAACCTTTTCAAAATTGTTGGGTTTGACAGAAAACATGTCACATCAGATCTTCTCTTGTGGTCTGTGCTCCCTGTCACACGAATGTGCCCACCTGGCCCTCCAGGAATTTGGAAATCCTCATTGCTGGTGCAGCTGGTCAGCGATCACAGCTCTTCAGGGAAGAACAAACCAGAACTATTTCACAGAATTAGAGGCACTGATGTTTCAAAATAGACATTGGTCTGTTTTGATTTGCCTTCAAAGACAGAATCTTTAAAGAAAAATTAAGCCTGGAGCAAGTCCACACTTCAGACATTAAAAAACCCTTCAAAGCAAAGCTTTACATGCAAGTAAACACTTAGCATAAACTCCAAAATAACCAGCTAAGAAATCATCTATGTGTGCAATTCTCACTTTCCTTCAGCATCCAAGTGTGGAAAAATATACCAGGAAGAGTGTTCTGTTCCTAAAATCTGATCCAAGCTGTACTTGTAAGATCCACAGTCACTGAGCTCAAGCTTTAAAAACCTTCTGCAGATAAAAATAACCAGCCCTGCTCTGAACACACAGCCTGGGTTTGGGGATGATTTTCTAGAGGACACAGTGAGATTTTTCCCTCATCCTCCTTCATGGACAATAGGAAAAACTTACTGGGGTCAATCCCCAACTTCCTTTTTCTCATGGATTCTGAGGTTCAGGTGGAGATGAAAGAGATAAGGGTGGCTCATTCCCATTTCAGGGCTGAGGACTAATCACCCTCCTGTGGCTCCAAATTCCTGGACAGTATTGTAGATTCCTCTCATATCAGCAGCTCTAGCAGACACAAAATGGAATTGGTTTTTGGGAAGTGGTTTTGGGGTTATGTTGGCTGTTGGCTGTAGTCTTTAGCCATGCCCTGGATTTGTTATGTGCACCCTTTTTTTCTGGCACTACAGAGATTTCAAAAGCTGGATCTGGAATGTTTTATATCACATAGAGGAGATGATTGATAAGTCAAGAAGCAGAAATTCTGTAGCACTGCTCAGCTGTCCAAAAATTCTCCACCTGATGAGCACAAAGACGCTGATGATGCCTTTTCCTGGTGTTAAAATCAAGAGTCAGACATGGTTAGAAGGGGAAAAGGGATTTTACCTTGGTGTTTATTTTAAGGAAACTTAGGTGCACACATCCAGGTCAGGTGCACTGAAGTGCACCCACAAATGCACCCCAATGCACCCACCAATGCCCACACCAAATGCACCCCCAGAAAGATCTGGTATCACATTATAGGTCTTTCTAATTAGCACATCTATAAAAATTCCCTAATGAGAGGCTCGAGTGAGCCCCCCTCCCCAAGGAACCTTCCCCTGGATGNCAGCCTGGCCTTGGACACTTCCAGGGATGGGGCAGCCACAGCTTCTCTGGGCAACCTCTGCCAGGGCCTCCCCACACTCCCAGGGAAGAATTCCTTCCCAGTATCCCATCTATCCCTGCCCTCTGGCAGTGGGAAGCCATTCCCCATGTCCTGTCACCCCATCCTTTGTCCAAAGTCCCTCTCCAGCTCTCTTGGAGCCCCTTCAGGTACCAAAAGGTCACCCCAGAGCCTTAAATTAAATTCTATTCCTATTTTTTTTTTTTGCTGAACATGGAAGTTGTGGGGTTTTAGGATGTGAGGATTGATTGTATGATCAGCTCATGGAATCACAGAAGAGAATCATGGAATTCTTACGGTTGGAAAAGGCCTTAAAATCATCAAGTCCAACCATCAACCGGCATCACCACCCTGTTCACCACTAACCCATGTCCTGAAGTGCCACATCCACAGGTTTTTGAACAGTTCCAGGTTCTAGGTGATTCCACCCCTGCCCTGGGTACCCTGTTCCAATGATTTACAAATGTTTCAGTGAAAAAACATCCCTGGTATCCAATCTAAACCTTTCCTGGTGTGACTTGGGGCCGTTTCCTCTTGTCCCATCCCTTGTTCCCTGGGAGAAGAGACTCATCCCACCTCACCACAACCCAGTCCCAGGGAGTTTTGGAGAGTGATGAGATCTCCCCATGCCAGCTCCAACTGTTTTTGAAGTTCTGTTTTGCCTCTGTTGAGTTGTTGCCCAAGAGCATGAAGGAATTGTGGAGTGATTGGTTGGATGGGAATGTTCTCATCACCCAAGGAAAATCCAAGGATTAACGGAGCACAGTCTGGGACTCTGAAGGAAGTTTTATTTTCCTGCTTTTTTTTTTCTTTTAAATCTCCCATCAGCATCAGCTCTCCCCACTGGCTCCAGGCTGATGCAAGTTCCAATCACGCTGGGATTCATCCCTTTTTTTTAAAGCTCCAGTTTTAGGAAGTGAAGAGGGGCGGCTTTTGCAATTCCTGAATCATCGTGGAATTCAGTCCTGCCCACAGACTTAAAAGCTTCTCCTATTTTCCATCAGGGACTTGGTTCCCTTTTTCCAAAGAGTTTGCATGATAATGCAATTGTTATTTTCCCAAGGTTCTCTGTACTTAGATGAACCTCAGACAGAGAGAGGAGAATGGTTAATTAGCCAGGCTAATGAGACCTGAGATCCCCAGTTTCAGCCAGAGTTAAGGAGGGCTCATTAAAGCAAAAACCTCTTGGAGTGAGCCAGCTCCAGCAAAAAGGAAGAAGACAAAGAGTGTTAACCCTTAATGAGGCTTTGTTTTCCATCCAAGATGGATGGAGGAAGGAAATAACACAGGGAATGGTTAATTCCATCCTGCAGGGGATTTGCTGGGCTGCTGAGTGGGGAGATTTCCCATGGAAAATAAACCAGCATTGTTCAAATAGTCACAGTTTTCCCATGGGAAAGGAGGGAGAGGAACAAGGTGCAGGATGCCGGGTGAGAATCCGTCAGGGTTTTTTTGAGGGGTACAGAGAGGAGCCCACATACATAAAACACCAACAAAAAGGGGAAAAAACAAGGGTTGTCCTTTCCCTGTGAAATTCAGGGAGGCAAGGAGGTCATTCCTGGTCAGCTGGGAATAATTTCTCCAGTGTTCAAGCAAATAAATGATGAGACACAACCCAGACATGGAGCTTGTGCTTTTTTCTCCTCCTTGGTGCCTTGGTCACTGCAATCTTTGGCACGTTTGGGTGGTGATCTCAGGTTCAAGTTGGAGATTAGGAAAAATTTCTTCACTGAAAGAGTGGTAGAGCCTGGAAAGGGCTTCCCAGGGAACGGGGGAGTCACCATCTCTGGAAATGTTCCAAAATTGAGTAGACCTGGCATTTTACCATATGGTTTGGTGGGAATGGTGGCACTCGGTTGAAGGTTGGACTTGATGCTCTTGGAGGACTTTTCCAACCTTAGCAATTCCATGATTCTGTGATTTGTTGTCTTCATTTCTGTTGCTCTCAAGCCCTTTTGCTGACACACAAGCCCAGCTCAAAGGGAGCAGTTTTTATATATTTTATATATATGTTTTAAAAATCTACTTTACTCTGTACTGAAGTACCAAGGGAACAACAAATTGATTTACACAAAGCCCAGGAATTCACAGAGAAAAGCCAACAGACTGAACCTTTGCCTTGCACTTATGGCTGTTACACTGGTATTTTCTTTTCCTTTCTATTTATTAATACCTGTTTTGAAAAACAGAAGAGGCAAAAAACAGAAGAGGGGGTGAGAGGGGGAACTGTCCAGAGATTAATGAAGTGCTTTATTTTGCTGCTGTTGCATCTTTTTTTTTCCTCATCTACTCACAAAAAAAAAAAAAAAAAAAAAAAAAAAAGAAACAGAGAGAAGAGCTGGTCTTTATGTACTTTATCCTTTGGAAAATATTCCACAAGCTGGGTGCAAAACCAAGCTAAGCCCAACTTTTAATTCTGCCCTCACTTACAGGGACACATCTCATTGACGTAAGTCCCGGTGGCGTAGAATCCTTTTCTCTGGGGGCCCTGGAAGGTTGGATCCACCTCTGGGAGGTGGGTGGGAGCTTCTTGGATGAGCACAGCAACAAAGCCTGAGTGCTAAACATGTGAAAACATTTGAAGGAGGCAAAAACTGTAGGAGGGAAACTGGGGAGTTGAAGAATTCCTGGGAAACTGCGGGAAAATTGAGGGGTTTTAGAATTCCTGGCACTGCGGCAGCCAGGGCTGGACATGGTGGTGAATGGCCCTGTTTGGGTTAAATGTGTTGATAATGGGCATAATTTATGAGACTTGTTCTCCTTTTCTGTTGTCCTGGGGTGAGAATTAGTAATGGGCAGCTCAGCTGTGTTAATTGCAGTGCTAATTAATAACACTCCCCCTGTGTAGATCACCTCACGGGGTTGAAATGGTCTTGGCCATTTCTCCAACTTAATAGATGGAAAATATCGATCTGGGAATTAAAACCAGCAGCACCCGGGCTCTTCTCAACTCAGCTGATGGAATTTTCATGATGGATGGGGAAAAAAGTGTTATTAATGAGGCTTTTTGAAAGGACAGTACATCTACAGAGCATAAACACACAGAGGAGCAATGACAATGAACCCAAAAGAGATTCCAGTGAGGGAAGATGGAAACCACCAAGAATCTCACCCTGAGGGATGCTCCTGTGCTTGTGGAATGTTAATGATCCAAAATGAGATGGAGAAGTCCTGTTTTGTTATATTAGGGGAAGGAAACTGAGGCAAGGAGCCGAACAGTTTATTTGGCACATGAAAAATCCATTTGGAAGGGAAGAAATTGATGGATATGACCATGAATAGTTTTCATGAAGTAGGGAATGTGTTTAGAAATCTCACAATTTAGAAAAACTCAAAAATAATGAAGAAATAGAGAGATTTTATCATATTTTCAAGTAGATCTACCCTGTCTCACATTATTCAAGGCCAGCTCCTGTTGAATAACAATTTTCTTTAGAACAAACCATAATTACTGAGTCTCTTCTTTCCAGTTCTGAACTATAATTTAACTTCCAGTAAAATATTCAGATTTGAGCAAAGGATTCTGTCCAGAAAACCTGTAGATTCCCCATCCCTGGAAGTGTTCAAGGCCGGGTTGGATGGGGCTTGGAGCAACCTGGGACAGTGGAAGGTGTGGAAGGGGTTGGAAGTAGGTGGTCTTTAGAGTCCCTTTCAACCCAAACCATTCCATGATTCTGGGATTCCCAAGGACAGATAATCAATGGACACCATAAATAAACACAACTTTTTATGCTCTGACCTTTTGCTTTTATTCTTAACAAATTCTGTCTCGATTCAATTTCAGTGAATTACTGGTTTTCATATTTTTGTAAAACCGAATAACATTCCCATTTTCTCTCCTTCCTGTTAAATAAGTACTGGAGAAGGGGAATGATTGACTTCACAGGGAGCAGAGGGGGAAGAGGGACAGGAATTGTCAAGAAGTACAGGAGTACAGGTATAGGGTAAATACCCACTATACCTTTCCAGATCCTTTCCCCCAAAAAATCCCATTAATTCAATGCTAATGGGATGATTTATCCTCTTTAGGTTTTATGGAAAATTAAGTACAACCCAATACTGAACAAAATATAAGCCCATTTCAGCTCAGTTTTAAGTGATGCTGAGTTAGCATGTAAATGAGTCACTGAAAATCAACAGGAAATTACAGACTGGAATGTGAATCATCCACCGATCCCACATTCACCAGGAATAAGTGAGAGATTTTGGACAGCAGTGTGGATCCAATGGAATGATGTCAGAGAAAAATGAAATTGTGGGAAAAGATAATCAGAGGAGTTAAGGACATTTTTTTTTTAATGCACACAGCATGGAAAAAAAAATCTTATTGCAACCTCCCAAAGTGGCCTCTTGCCTGCTTTTCCCAGGAAAAATGGAAAAACAAGTGGATATGGGTTAAATAGCAATGGTGTTACCTCCCAGCCAGGCAAGAATCCATATATCCCAAGGAAGTGTCCATTTCTATAGAGATTAATCTTTGTTTTATAATTCAGGATTATCAATATCTCATGTCAAGGCTGCTGCAGCACTGCTTAAAACCCTGACTTGTAGATGAGATGGGACATCGGGAAATTTGTTGTATTTTCAGGGCAAGGAATAAAACAAGATGAAAAATTAGCTTTTTTCTTTTTTTTTCCCTAAATCTTGATGATTCTTTGAAAATAAAAGAAAATTGAACTAACCCAAAAAATAATTAGCAGGTGATTGGAGGAAAATTACTCATTTTGCTTCCTATTTCTTCAAAAGGGGAAAAGAGACATAGTTGTTTTACTGTCTAAATAAACTGTTATTTTGATGGGAAGAAGTTTAGGGGAAATTAAATATGAATAATAAATACAGCCTTAATCTACCTGTCTCTAAAGGGAGGGCTCATCCTTCACCTTGGCAGAAGAGTCCAGGGAATAGCTTTGGGAGACTTGGCCACACCTTGGATTTTGTGTCCAGTTCTGAGCCCCTCATTCATGAGGAAGACACTGGGGGGGCTGGAGCGTGTCCTGGGAAGGGAATGGAGCTGGGAAGGGTCTGCAGCACCAGGAGCAGCTGAGGGAGCTGGGAAAGGGGCTCAGCCTGGAGAAAAGGAGGCTCAGGGGAGACCAAAACTCCCTGACAGGAGGAGGGTGGAGAAGGATGGGTGTCAGGCTCTGAGAGGATAAGAGGAAATGGCCTCAGGTTTTGTCAAGGGATTGGGTAATAGGAAAAATTTCACCATGGAAAGGGCTGTCATGCTTTGGAAGAGGCTGCCCAGGGATGTGGTGGAATCATCACCCCTGGAAGTGTTCAAAACCCACGTGGATGTGGCAGTTGAGGATGGGGTTTAATGGTGAGCGTGGTGGTGGTGCTGGATTGAAGGTTGGATTTGCTCTTAGAGGTTTTTTTGCAATGTGACAATTCTGTGATTTTTGGATTTTCTCATTCACAGCCCATGGTTTCTGCTCCTGGTGTGGATGACAACTGCACAAAGCCTCAACAGCAAAGAACTGGGATGCAAGGATTTGGTTTTGTCCAAGGTAATGAAGCCAAGATATCGACAAATTACCTCAGGTGTAGGGAGAAGGATTTTCATTTTATTGTGGCATGGCTGGTTGGTGGAGCAGTGCAGGACCTTCAGAGCTGCTTTAGGTATTTTGACACTTGATTTTCACCCTGGTGACCTTGCTGTGCCTGAGAACCCCACTCAACCAAGCAAACCACTGGAAAATGCACCAACAGGCTGCATGTTAGGATTCAAAATGTTCTCAAACCATCTGTAAATACCAAGCAAGTGAATTTCCAGATGAACAGGATCAGATAAGGAGTTCGTATTTATATTGCAGCAGAGTTCCAGCTAAGGAGAAATAAAGATCATCAATGATTTACCAATAACAGCTGTGAGTACAGAAGGAAATAAGGCTCATGGTGTGACTTCAGGGCTTTGGAATAACCTGTCTTGGTACAATTAAGAATTTCAGAACTCCAGCATGGGTTTGGTTTTACTTTTCAATATCCCAGAGTGTTATTTCCTCCCTTCAGATTGCCAGTGTCCCAAAGGAAGACTGCTTACCAAAATCACCTCTTTTATCTTAATTAAGACATGCCATGAAAATTAAAACAATCTATTTAAATGGGTAAAAAGGAAACAAAGCTGTTGGCAAAGCTTTTAAGATTATTGTTCTACGTCAGAATAGAGCTGAATGAAGATATGGAGGAAATGGATTAGTGGAGCAGCTCACAGGGGTGAAATGAGCCAAGAACGAATCTGAAAACTTATTTTAGAGAGCACATTCCTGATGAAGCCAATGGAGAGAGCAGGATTTGAGGACCTGAATTTTATTGTTTTTTAGATCCATCAATAGGGGGGATGGAGCACAAATCTGATGAGGAGAGGCTGAGGGAGCTGGGGGGGGCTCAGCCTGGAGAAAAGGAGGCTCAGGGGGGACCTTCTCACTCTCCACAACTCCCTGACAGGAGGGGACAGCCAGGTGAGGGTCAGGCTCTGCTCCCAGGGAACAGGGACAGCACAAGAGGCCTCAAGTTGAACCAGGGAAAGTTCAGGTTGGCTTTTAGGATAAAATTCTTCACTAGAAGAGTGGTCAAGCATGGAACAGGATCCCCAGGGAACCAGTGGAGTCACCATCCATGGAAGTGTTAAAAAAATGAGTAGAACTGGCACTTTGCCATATGGTTTAGTAGGAATGGTGATATTCAGTCAAAGGTTGGACTCGATGGTCTTGGAGATCTGCTCCAAACTTAATGATTCCATAATTCCCTAACTGCCACTGAGGTCACCCACCAGTGAAGAGTGGGAGTTTACATTTCTCATATCAGTGCATCTATACTTTAACCTCCAGCTGATTTTACCCTCAAGGCTCTAATTAAGGATTAAAATGGATATTAACCACTTCCTTATCTGACTCACGCTTTCAAATCCATGTACCTCAACTTTTCACCTACAAATGGAACAAATTGATAAATGGCACAGCTGAATATTCTGCAGTTCTATTTTTTTTTTCTACTTTTACCTTCTTTGCAGACACCTTGTTCCAGTTCCAGTGTTCCCCCAGGTTTGCACAGCCTGTCAGTGGGCCTGGAACACTGCCTTGCAAGCCAGCATTGTATTGAAAATTACAATAATTTAAAAATTATTACTATTATTGTAATTTTCTCTTGAGATATAACCTGGCTCTCTCTGTCAGACTTTTTCATGTTGGAGTATTATTTTTCACAGGGTGGTATGATTAAACAAAATACAGGTTTTCCTTGGAAAATGAGGGGATCAGTTTAATTGAAAATTGTGGTAGGAGCAGATTAAAGGGTCAAGAGCCTTTGGAACAGAAATTGTCTGTTCCTTACAGGGATTTTAGAGGAGACCAAGTGAACTACACCAGAAAATTGCCTGGTTTTTGTTAACTGTGAAAGAGAGCCAAGGAATGAGCTGATAGGCATCTAAAGTGATACAAACATCCGAAATCTCCTCCAGTTTGGAAATCTCTTTTTATCTATTTCCACTGGCAAACAGAATGTAAAATTTATGGGGAAGTGCTGAGCTCCCCAGCCCAGGGAGTGCTGCCCTCTGCTTGGGCAGGGGTTAATGAATGTAGGGCTTTGTGCACAACTTCCCCCTGATTTTCCTGTGAGCAGGACCGTGGAGTTAAGCCACTTACTCCCTTGTCTGATAGTGTCAGTCAGGGAAGATAAGTGGTGTGGAACGTGAGGAGGTTGTGGGAGTGCAGGACCTGAGTGTAATAACAAGTGGGGTTTGCTGGGAAGCTCCAGCAGGATGCAGGGAATATCCAGGGAGCTGCACTGGGGGAAGTGGTCCTTGCCCTACAAGTGGTGTTTTATAAATACATTAATGCTTTAGATTCTTCTCATTTAATAGCAAACAATTAAAACCTTGCTGTGTAATATCCACTTAGGGTGCAGCAATAGGGAGTGAAGACAGAGCATCATTTTGTTAATTAGGTGACATAGCTTTGGAATAAATTAAGTTTGGAAAACAGTCTGTGCTAAAGTTACCGAGGGTCCTGTAAGTACAGAATGGTTTCACTTTTTGGGATCACCCATTTTTCAGGTTCATGGAATCACAGAATGGTTTGGGTTGGAAGTGATCTTCAAAATCATCCAGTTCCAACCAATTCCATTGGACTCAGTTGCTCAGGGCCCCAAACTGGAGGCTTTTGGGACACTTTATGGCCCCTTCCAGTGCCTAAAGAGGGTCTGACGGCTGGAGAGGGATTCTGGATAAGGACATGTCTTCAAACTGACAGTGGGCAGGGTTAGACTGGATTTTGGGAAGAAATCCTAGTGATAAAGCACTGGCACTGATTTTCCAGAGAAGCTGTGGTTGCCCCATCCCTGGAAGTGTCCAAGGCCAGGCTGGAAGGGGCTTGGAGCAACCTGGGCTAGTGGAAGGTGTCCCTGCCCATGGCAGGGGAGTGGAATTGGGTGATTTTTAAGGTCTCTTCCAAGCCAAGCCATTCTATGAACCAATAAAATAATAAAATATAAAAATAAAAAGCTTAATGGTTGCTAAAACCGACCCATGTGGTCCTTATGAGTGGCACCTGCTCGGCTGGGTAGGAAAGAAGCTCAAAAAGCTCCTGGATTTTGATGGATCTCTGCGGATCAGCTCCGTAGATTGCTCCTGATTTGGGATCTGGGATCTCAGAGAATAAAAAGCAGCTTGAATCTGACAAAATGCAGTCTCCCAGCACCAATGTCTGACTATTTCATTCCAAGTGTGTTTTAGCATTCCAACTGTCTGGTCCCATAAGCTTCAGAGAAGTTACAGCTACTTGGGATTCCAGAGCAGTACTCCCAGACTTAATAAAACTGTCTTGGGGACTAATGAATTATTTAAAGACTGCATAAAGAAAATGTAACCTATGCATTTAAAGTAGGAAAATCCACTTTAAAGTCATCATTCTGCTGTCTTTATCAATCTTACAGGGTTTTTTCTCCATATACTGGTATTTTGTTTGTCTAGGCTGGATGAATTCCGAATGGGAAGTATTGTCATTTCATTTAAGCCAATACTTGGCTCTGCATAAATTCATATTGATAATAAATATAAAGTCTTTTGTACTATGTAGGTATTTGCCCTATTAAGTAATAAAAAGTGCTTCACACAAAATTGGAAGGAATGACACAGAGAAATCACACACTCAGGTGGAACTTCCTTGGGGGTGTGGATGTTTTTATCCCGGAGCTCACCTTGACTGTGAGGATCGAAGATCTGTTTCTTTTTGCATGATAATGGGCTTGAATTTCAAGTGGTGAGAAACACCAGGACCTGGAGAGAAAACCAAGTAGCTCAATAGCACCTTGAGAGGTCAGAAACCTCCAGTGAGCTGAGCATGGAAGATTGAATAAGGAAGAGGAAAAAAATAAGAAGTAAAGGAAAATCTCAGAGTAATGTGATAGGCATGAAAATTGTGGAAAATCTGGGATCTGATGCTTGCAGGTGCTGGACCTGCTCAAAGAAATGAAGAGAAAGTGCTAGAAAGGAAAGGAAAAAATAAAATTCCATAGTAGGGTCTGGGATGAAACCAGCAGAGGCCAAAGTACACAAGCAGTGATGGCACCTCTTCAGTTGGTGCTTCTGAAGCTTTTATTATTTGCAAAACCTTTGAGGAATAAACCCCTTCTCCCTCATGAAGTAGCTAAAGAGGGCACCAATGTCCCTGGAGCTGGAGATGTTTGGCATTCTTGCACCCCCCTTGGATCCTGGAATCACAGAATCATTAAGGTTGGAAAAGACCTCCAAGATCACCAAATCCAATTTTGACCAAACACCTCCATCCCCACTAAACCACATCGTGAGGAGCCACGTGAGCTCATTCCTTGAACAATTCCAAGGATGGTGGCTCCACCACCTCCCTGGGGAATGTGGGCACTGGGCATGGAAAAGGAGGGGAAAAAGTGAGGCAGATAAAGTAGGAAGCTGAGAAAGAAAGTATTTTCAGGATTATGCACAATTTTCAGCAGTGAGTCCTCCCTGAAGCAGGATTGGTTTGGTTTATCCAAGGTTTGGTTCCTCTGATGGAAGCTGCCATGTCCCACTCCAACAGGAGCAATCCACTGGGAAGGTTTGCTTGGGAAATCCCCTGGAGGGGGCACAAAAATGAGAATTATGAGGAATAGCAGATTGCACATTTATTTGTTGGGTAAAGGTTGGGTTTTCCAGGTTTTCCAGTGCTGGATTGGGAACAAACAGCACAGTTAACAAAAAGCTTTCCCACTCAAGTGTATCAACGCTTAAAATCTCCAGGAATTATTCCCACAACAGCCCTGGAATAGCTTCACCTTTGCTGAGCAGAGCACCCCTGTCTGAGGACACAGGACACAACTCCTTCAGGTGCCATCCTGCTCACCAGAGAGAAATCCCAGCTGGAGAATCCGGGATGTTTGGGAGTGGATCACGAGTCTCGTTGTCATTTTAAATCCAGCCAGCTGATGGCTGTGTAGGGCAGGAAATGAGCTCCCAGTGTTCCCAAAAGCAGTGGGAGATGCAGTTTCACCCCTGTGGGGAAGCCGGGAGTGTGTCTGAACTCCCAAAATCTCAAAGAGCTCCCGGAGCCTCCGGCTTGGCTCCAAGGGGAGCATGGGATGAAGTCTGGTGGGTGTCGGCAAAGATGAAGAGGGGACTGATGGGGGAATTTGGGAGAAGGAGGAGAGGGGATGGAGGTAGCATCAGTTTGGGAAAGAGAAGCTGGGATTAGTCCCTAAAGGAGAGCTGCCAGTAATGCCTGGGGATGTTCCGGGAAGAAAAGGATTTGCTTACACTTCCCTAATGATATGCAGGACCTTCTGAAGGCAGATTCCCTGCCTATGGAACAGGGAGGATCCTTAAGCTCCCTTCCAACCCAAACCATTCCATAATTCCCTGATAATTCTATGATCTAAACCACCAGCCCCTCTGCTTCCTACAGCTGTTCCTGTTCTGCTCAGGAAAACTTTGGATGCTGGATTGTGTTTTATCCTGTCAGAACTCACCCGAAGGTGTCAGTTTTACTGAAATGTGTTCAGAACCACCCCTCCTCCTCCCTGCAAGACAGAATTTTGATAATACTGTCAACAACTTTCTTAGAGCTGGTGCAATAGGATTTTGGGATCACTATTTTTGTTTTTTCCAAGAGAAAATAGTGGTTATTTTTGTTACTTTTAAGTGCTAAAATGCAGAAAAAATAATTTTTACTCAGCCATTTCTTTTTGTTGGTCTAATCTTTAATTCTGGGTTTTATTTTATGAAGTATTTAATCCAGTTCCTTCTTTTTAACCTGTATTCCCTCTTAATCTTAGAATGGAAATCACCTTCAAATGGCAACACTTCCTGTGGTCTGGAAAGCCTTTAATAAATTCAACAGCAATTTAGTGTTAAGGACCTCTAATCATGGATGCTGGATTTTTCCTATGTGAATTCCAGAAGTAATTCCCTCAACTTGCATGGATACCACTGTTGTCTTTCCCTGCACCACTTCTTCTTACAGACAGGACACTATTTATTATTGAATCCTCACCCCTGGAAGTGTCCAAGGCCAGGCTGGACAGAGCTTGGAGCAAGCTGGGATAGTGGAAGGTGTCTCTGTCCATGGCAGGGGGTGGAACTCGAAGACCTTGAAGGTCCTTTCCAACCCAAACCATTCCACAGTTCCCTGATAAAATCAAAAATAAGGAGTTGGCTGAATTTGGCCAAACTGTTGCTGCCTTTTAAGAGCTGGCTGTAAATTTTTTGCAGCATTCATATTGGACAGCACTCCCTCAAAACTCTCTGGTATCTTTATTTGATATATTTATTTGGGATAATTTCCTGGTGCAAGGCCCTGTTGACCAAACAGCTCATCCCCAGCAGGATGTTAAGAATTTGCTCCATTGCCAGCTCGTTGCTCCCCTTCCCCCCAGTCCTAGAGAACAAATTAATTAATCAGGGATTTCAATGTGGAAATGTCTCCTCCAAAGAATAATAAAGATTTCTCTGCGAGTGTTTCAGCAGTTCTTCCAGCACACTCCATCACCACAGCAATACACAGCTCGTGTCTGTCTTTATAGATATCACTATATATCAACTTCTTCTTGAATATATAAACATTATTGAACATACATGCAGATTTATAGAAGGATCCTTAAATCAATTTTCCTTTTGATGGCAATTTCAATTTGGCAATAAAAAGTCGATGTGATGGATGTGGCTCTCTTTTCCATGCAAAAGCTCAATATAGATCTTTCAGTATCAATAATTCCAGCTATAAAATACGTATCTATAAAACACTCAGTGCTTAAAACCAGATTAAATTAGTGAGATTAATTCTGATACCTATGAAAAGAAGTTAAAAAGAGTTAACTGTAAATTTGGTTCATTTTTTCCCCTCTCTCCTTGCCCTGGCAAAGAGAGACACATTTCATTTCCCACTGATCCAGCAGCCAGCAGTAATTGGTGTGCAATTTATTGTGAGCAGAGTAAGAAAGTCAGGAGAAAGGAACTGCAGAGGAGAACTGCTCCTGGTTTGCCAAGAAACATTCCAGGAAGCCTCACACAGCTGGAATTATTTCCCTTCACCACCTCCAAGCACTTGGAGGATATGGGAATACAGGAATCCCCTCCCAAAGCCCCACAGTGGGTCCCAGCCAAGGGAAGTCCTACAGTCAGAGCCGTGTATGAGCAGAGAGACGACTCCAAACGTGTCCAGAGAAAGGTGAGGAACTGGGAAAGGGTCTGGAGGAGCAACTGGTGAAGGGCCCAGCCTGGAGAAAAGGTGGCTCAGGTTCCTTCTCACTCTCTGCAGCTCCCTGACAGGACGTTGTGGTGAGGTGGGGATTGGTCTCTTCTCCCAGGAAAAAAGCAACAGGACAAGAGGAAACCACCTCAAGGTGTGCCAGGGAAAGTTCAGGCTGGATATTAGGAAGAATTTCTTCACTGGAAGGGTTATCAATCCCTGGAGCAGGTCCCTCAGGACAGTGGTGGGGTCACTATCCCTGAAGGGACTTAAAGGATGTGCAGATGTTTCACTTGGGGACAGGGTTTAGTGGTGGCCTAGGCAGCGCTGGGTGTATTTAATGACCTTAGAGGTTTTTTCCAACTGGAATTATTCCAGGATTCTCTGGAATTTGTCTTACACAGCCTCTTTTTCCGTGTCTCTGTCTCAGTGTTTCACAAACAACTCCATCAGGCCAAGCCTGAGATGTGACAGGACACGATGACACCAATGGGGAGGGACCTACTTGAGTTGGGTGAAAATTGGGTGAAAAGAAAAACTTGATTATTCTACAATTTCCATCTTCTGCAAGTGGAAGAGGAAAGAGAATTTTAGGGAGTTGTAGCCTCTACAGCCACATGTCCTGATGCCATCATCACCAGAGAGCTGGGCAGGGATCTCACTGGAGAAGTCAGGAGGGTGTCTGTCCTTCCAGGAACTGAGAATCCACCTGCAAAGGGCACTGAGAGACCCCAGCTTGGCTCCAAGGGAGGCACAGGAAGGAAACTGGTGGATTTGGGAAACTGGAGTGGGGGGAAGAGGAGACCAACAGGAGCATTTGGGAGAAGGAGCAGTCACCCAGGAGGAGAGGGGATGAAAAGAGCACCTGCAGCACCACTGTCCACATCTAGACCTGTTCTTCCTCTGAGCAGAAGAAAGTCACAGTGGCCAGGGTAAGCCTGTTTCATGTTCCTGGAAAGTTAACATCTAAAAAATCTGAATAATTAACACTGCTTAATCAACAACAACTCATGTTTCTGCTCAGGATAGGTGAGGGTAACTCCACAGGATAATCCCAGCATAGGAAGGCAGAGGGATTTTCACTGTATAAAAACGGAATTGAATTCAATCTCCAGGTGTGTTGAAAACAAGCTGGCAACAGAAGCTGAAAGCAGCTGAATCCAATAATTTTATACCCTGGAAATCTGTCCCATGCCCTTCCTGGGTCCTGATCCACATCTGTGTTCAAATTTCCATCTCAGCTTTGCCACCCTGTAAAACTTCAGCCTCTGGGACAGCCTTAAACCAAATCCATGGATGGGATCTATCTGGGACTCAGCAGCTGCTGTCTTGTACTGAGCCCTGGGTTTCCTTTCATGGCTCATTACAATAAGTTAGATTAGAACTACAGCTAATTGCTATTGCTGTAGTAATTTACAGGAGATGTTGTTACTGTTTGTACATCATGGAGTTGGCATAATGACATGTTGTCTTTCCTAATTATATCAGCCAAATAATTCCCACTAAGTACTGGCGTAGTGTTTTAATTAATATTATTATCCCCAGATTTGTCACAAAGCTCAAAATTCTGGAGCTGGAAAATGACTTCTTTTGTTTCCTTTTGTACCTTCAGGAAAGTTGAGTGGAAACCTGGAGGTCTTGGATCTTTTCTCCAAGCAAGAGAGAGCTGGGTTTGATTGTCACCTTTGCCAAGGGCATAACCGTGGGCAGGTGAGGCAGAATTTCACTGCCTCTATGAAAAGAAGAGAGAATATTTAAATTTATTTCTCTTGTCTTCAGCAGATGCGATTTCAAAGAATTCCTGACTTAGAAAGTGAGGCTTTAGTGAATAGGAATTAGGCAGCAAATGGGTTTGTGCTTCAGGCCTAGGCTCACCTCCACTTAGGTGTTTAAATTAACAATTAGCAATTAGTGATTGGTTAAACTGGGATTCAGTGACAAAGGCTCTGTTTGCAGGTGAAGGGAAGCAGGACACATCTCTGGAGCTTTCATCATTAGTTTGCCGGTTTTGCTGATTTAAGTAGGCTTTAGAGTTATTCTATGGCACAGTTAAGTAACTAAAACAAGGTGGGATGGGGTGGAGACCTCAAGAACTTGTGGTCAGTGGTCCAGGACCCGTCCACACGTGCATTTCTCACTCCAGGTGCACTCAGGTGGGGTTTGTGTTGCTGTGATGGGAACTCCACTGATGTCCAGACCAACCTTCTACACAGAAATTGTGTAATTGGCTTGAGCAACCTGGTCTGGTGGAAGATGTCCCTGCCCATGGCAGGGGGTTGGGATGAGACCACCTTGAAGGTCCCTTCCAACCCAAACCATTCTGTGGTTTCTATGATTTGGTGATTCACAGAATCACAGAATGGGTCAGGCTGGAAGGGGCCACTGTGGTTGCTCTGATCCCACCTCCCTGCTCCAGCAGGGCCATCCCAGAGCACACAGCACAGGATTGTGTCCAGACAGTTCTGGAATATCTCCAGAGAGGGAGACTCCACACCCTCCCTGGACAATCTGTTCAGTGCTCGGTCACTGGACACTAAAGAAGTTTTTCCTGATGTTCAGGTGGAACTTCCTGGGCATCAGTTCCTGCCTGTTCCTCTTGTGCCATTGCTGAGCCCCACAGAGCAGAGCCTGGGCCCTGCTCTGAGCCTGCCCTGCAGACACTGACATGGATAAGGTCCCCTCTCAGTTGTCTCTTCTCGAGGTTGAACAGGCCCAGCTCCCTCAGCCTTTCCTTATCAGAGATGCTCCAGTCCCTTCATCATCTTCATAGCCCTCCTCTGGACCTGCTCCAGGAGCTCATGTCCCTCTTGTCCTGAGGAGCCCAGCACTGGACACAGCACTCCAAATGAGCCTCACTGAATCTGTATTTATTGCTCTTTGACTTATTGGTGTAGTCAGAAGTGACAAAACTGACCTCAAAACCAGAAGGGAACATCCCAAGTGCTGGGGCTGCTGTGACTGCCAGTGTGGAAATGCATTCTCTGAGTGATGGGAAGAGCCAGCTGCAGGAGCTTGGTTTTTCACAGCTTCACAAGTATCTGCTCCATAAAAAGCTGCCAATGGTTTTGTCACAGTGTGAGCACTGCAAGATATGCAGGGGACAGTTTAAGTTCAGGAATTTGTACTTTGGGGACAAAGCACCCTGTGGTTGATGAGGAGGTGTTTTAGAGGCAGCTGGATCTCTCTGACCTTCTCTGGGCAAAAGTCTGTGTTTAAAGGGCTTTGTCACCTCTAAAGTGAGGACACAGATACACTGAGAGAGGGAGGTTGAGCTGAAATAAGGATGAGACGAGGGTGCTGGGATCAGACTGTCATGATCCCACTTCTGACACCAAAATAGTGTTATGATAACTGAAATAATGTTTGTGGCTGATTACTCAAAGATGCCTCTGCCTGAATTAAGGTGCAAATGAGGCCATAAAAATCACGAGTGCTGATTTTATTTAACAGCAAGTGTGAGGTAAAGGGTGGGAGAGAAAGGCAGAGACAGATTAAATAGAGAGTCACCCCCACATGGTCACCACCCTGTGGTGTCCCACTGGCCCTTCTCCTTCTGGTCTTCTCAGTGTGGACATCCCCAGATGTTCTTCTGGAGGTACCATTTTTATACAGTCCTGGGTGTCCAGAGGTGTCAGTTCCATTCCCACAACTGGGGGCTGCCTGTGTATAGGCAGTTGCTTCCTCTTCCCACAGCTTGCCTTGGTGGGAAATTTGTCTAATCACTTACCCAGATCTGCCTCACCAGCCCTGGAATATTCCCACTGTTGTATCTGCACTGTGGAATTTCGTCCGGTGTGCAAATCCCAAACCCTCACCTCCGTTTAGGTCTGGTATTAACTTCCTCCTCTTTGCCTTCTGGGCTTACCTTAAGTTCCTCTTGGGGTGGCTTTTCTTTGGGGAATTTCCTTCTTTGACAGTGCTCTGAGTTGTCGGAATTTTTTAAGTCCTGACAAAGGCAAAAATGTGAAGAAATTTGGGAGGATGCAGTGGCTTCACACCCTTGTTGACCCAGCATCCACCTTGGGGATCAGCCCTGGGTTCTACACTGGCCACATTAAAATAGATCTCCTGCCAGTCAGGAACTTGTCCTCCCTGAGAATATAAATCATAGTCTGTGACTATTTTTTCCCATCTATCAGAACAGTACAGACAATGGATTTTGTGTTTGTCTGGAATCCTTTTTTCAGTTCATTTTGAAGCTACCTAGAAGAAAACCAGGTAGTGGAAAGAAATCACACAACCTTTGGAGGCCAAAAGCTTCGGTCAAATCAAAACATTTCATTTAACCAAAGCAGAAATGGGCTCCTTTGATTTTTACTTTTTAATTTCACTCTTTATGATTTAACAGAATATACAGTCAGTGGGAGGGAACAACTAAGAATAAAAGTAATTTGGAAATGAAGAATGAAAATGTTATGTGCTGGAAAGGTCAGAGAAGCAGTTTCAGCTTGATTGGAACATTTTGCTCAGGTTTTTTTTTTCAGCTTCCCAAGAGATACTTAATCAAAATCCACAAAATGTTCCTTCACCAGTGAAGAAGCAATCAGGGCAGTTCTAACCCATCTATTTAACATGATCCACTTTCACACATTGACACCTGTGCCACAGTTGAGTCATAAGAGGGGACAAGGACTCAGTTCTGACTGAGGGAGAGAGCCCAGATGCTTTTAGAGAGGGCACTGCTAAGCTAGTGTACTAGTTTTAAAGCAAACTAGTGAGGGACTTCAAGTCAGAAATACAATTTAATAAGAAAGAAATAAAATAAATGTAATAGTACAAAAAAACCCACAACCCACTGACAGAGTCAGAGTACAAACCTGACCCCCTGACAGTCAGGGGGTTAGCAGCAGTCCAATTTAAATGGTGGCTGCAGTCCTCCTGAAGTGATGGCTCCGTTGAAGCAGTGGCTCTGTAGAGAAGGTCTCGTCTTCCTCTGAAGGTCCAGTGGCGATGTAGAAGGGTCTGGTCTTCCTCTGAGAATCCAGTGGAAAGGCTGCCTGTGGTGTTCAAAATCTCCCCTTATATCCAGGCTGGAAGGCTTGGTTCCTCCCTCTGGGCGGAGCATCTCACAATGGGTGATATAGTCTTATCAGTCATGCGGTGATGGCCCATTAGCAGGAGATAGTATAGGAGAGATAAAGGACTCTGCCCCACCTGGTGTCAACAGCTGGCCCATTAACAGAAGAGAGCCTCATGAGCTTATCAGGGATGAGTCATGAGGGAGGTGGGGAACACTGTCCCACCAGTTTTAACAGTTTATGAAGATGGTGACAGAATACAGACTTTTGGGTACATTTTACATTGCAACCCAGGACAGCTAGGCTGGTAAAACAGCTGATTTAGCCAATTAACACACATGAGTTTGTCCAGGCGAGGTTTCATCCTGGTCCAGAAGACTCCTTGCATTTTCCACATTTGCTCTTCAGAAGATTGTGTAATGAGAAGCCCCAGAACATCCCCCAGGTTGGTACCAGCTTGGATGGAAGCAGCAGTGGGGAAGTTTTCATAGAATCATTAAGGCTGGAAAAGATCTCCAAAATCATCAAGTTCAACCCTCAACCAAACCCCATCATGCTCATCATGAAGTGCCTCACCTCCTCATTTTTCAGCACTTCCAGGGATTGCAATTCCATCATTTCCCTAGACAGCCTGCTCCAGTGCTTGATGACCCTTTCAGAGAATAAATTTTCCCTGAAATCCAACCTGAATGCCCTCTGGTGCAACTTGAGCCCATCTTGCACCATTTCTTTCTGTGCAAGGTTTTTGATTGCAGTGGGTGACTTCCACTGAAATTGGGTTAATGCACAAAGTGTGATTTGATAAGAAACCTGCAGTGGAATGAAATTCCTGGGACTGGTGTGTGCCCAGTGAGATTTACAGAGCTCTTGGAGGCCCATCCAAGAGAGGAGGGACCAATACTTGCTGTGGTTTCCTGCTGCAACCAGATGTCCAAAAAGCTGGAAAAAAATATGAGTGGAGAAAACTGATTTTTACCCTGATTCCTTACATTTCCATGTGGCTGTTGCACAAGAACATGGCCAGAAAATCACGGAATCATGGATTGGTTTGGATTGGGAAGGACATTAAAGAAGATCTAACTCCATCCACCCTGCCATGGGACACCTTCCCCTATCCCAGGTTTCTCCAAGATATATCCAGCCTGGTCTTGGACACTTCCAGGGATGGGGCAGCCACAGCTTCTCTGGGACACCTGTGCCAGGGCCTCACCACCCTCCCAGGGAAGAATTTCTTCCCAATATCCCATCTAAATCTACTTTCTTTCAGTTTGAACCCCTTTCCCCTTGTCCTGTCACTCCAGGTCCTTGTAAATGGTCTCTCTCTTTCTTGTTGCCTCCTTAAAGTGCCGGAAGGCCACAATTAGGTCATCCCAAAACTTTTCCAGGCTGAACATTACCAACACTCCCAATTTTTCCTCATAGGAAAGGTGCTCCATCCCTCTAACCTTGATTGGTGGCACTGTGCCATTGCTGAGCTCCCCAGGGCATGAATTCCCTCAAGGACTTGCAAAGAGCTTGATGCCACTAGAAATTATAAAGTGAAAACTGCCTTCAGTTCTTCCTCGTTCTTTTTAACACCCCAAAATCTCTGTCACATTTTTTTCTGTGGGCCTGAGGGGCGGTTTTAACTTCTGCAGAATTCTTACAGCTCATCAAAAACATTCTGGGCCATCACAGGCATTATGCTGCAGTTGAAAAAATACTTCTTTATGAGCCTTGCATGTTGTTAACAAAATAACAGCTTTCATTTTGCTTTCATATCCCATAATTCAGGGTGTTTACGGAATAAGCTGAATCTCATTAAATTTTGAACCAAGAGCTGGCAAAAACCCAGCTTGGCTGAGGTTCCACTCTGTACAAAAGCTGAGAATGCACCTCAGAGGTGAACAACAGGCCTTGACTTCAGAAAAAGAATGCAAAAATTGAATGGTTGTTGCTTTCAGGGGTCACAGATTTCAGCTGAACTGAACAAAGTTCAGTTTTGCCCATTTGTGATGTTTTTTAATGACTGCTACAACAGACACAGATTCAAGAGATCTGGATTTTATTCCTGAACTTGTTGGAGATACCCTGCACTTCCCCTCAGTTTGCCCAAACATTAACTGGGGGTAACAACCCTGATTTTAATAAGGACTTCAAAAAAACTGCTGTCAGGCAGCCTGGCACTGGGATCCTCCCTGCTGGAATAACTACTTGGAAAAATAACAGCACCAGGCTCCTTTGCATAAAACGGGCTGCAAGCTTTTTTCCCAGTGCCTGAGCCAGGAAATCAATCAGGAACTGATTTCCATCAAGCTGCACTGAACAGGGGAGTTTATGGATCTGCCACCTGTGTGGGAAAGTCCAAGGAATAAAGTTGTTCACAGCTCTTAGAATCATGGAATTATTTATGGCCTTCAGGATCATTAAGTCCCGCTGTATCCTGGCATTACTAATTCCAGCACAAAACCTAAGTGCCAAGTTTTTAACACCTCCAAAGGTTGTGACTCCACCACACCCTTGAGGAGTCTGTGCCAGGGCTTAAAAACCATTTGAGGTCAAGAAATTTTTCCTAATATTTGACTTAAACTTCCCCTGGTGCAACTTGAGGCCATTTCCTCTTGTCCAAATGCTCGTTTCTTGGGAAAAGAGCCTGACCTCACCTGGCTGCACTCTCCTGTCAGGGAATTGTGGAGAGCCAGAAGGTCCCCCCTGAGACTCTTTTTCTCCAGCCTGAGCCCTCCCAGCTCCCTCATCCTCTCCTGATGCTCCATTTCCTTCCTTGGACATGCTCCAGCCTCTCAATGTCTTTCTTTCCATGAGGAACCCGGAATTAATCCCAGGATTTGAGGTGTGGCCTCACCAGTGTCAGGTACAGAGGGACAATCCCTGCCCTGGTCCTGCTGGCCACACTTTCTCTGTCACAGGCCAGGATGTCATTGGTGTTTTGGATGTCTCCTTCATGTCCCTGTTATCCAATGCTCAGTCCTCAGGTGTCTCTACCTGAGCTGAGGGATTGGAATCACAGCACGAGGGGTCTGAAATTTGCACATCTTGTTCACCCCAGGTTGGAAAGGAGATCTGACTGCCTCAGCATGATCAGGATCAGTTTGGAAATGGACTTTGGAAAAGGCTGAGAGAAAATGAAGTGTGTGGGATATACAAGGAAGAAAGAAAGAAGAGGAAAAGGAGGAGAAAGAGAAGAAGAAGGAAGAGGAGAAGTAGGCAAAGAAGAAGGAGAAGAGGAGGAGGAGGAGGAGAAAGAGGAAGAGGGCAAGGAGGAGGAGGGGGAGGAGGAGGGGAAAGAAGAGGAGAAGAAGAAGAAGACAAGAAGAAGAAGAAGAAGAAGAAGAAGAAGAAGAAGTAGAAGAAGAAGAAGAAGAAGAAGAAGAAGAAGAAGAAGAAGAAGAAGAAAAAGAAGAAGAAGAAGAAGAAGAAGAAAAAGAAGAAGAAGAAGTAGAAGAAGATGAAGAAGAAGAAGAAGAAGAAGAAGAAGAAGAAGAAGAAGAAGAAGAAGAAGAAGAAGAAGAAGAAGAAGAAGAAGATGAAGAAGGAGAAGAAGGAGAAGAAGAAGATGAAGAAGAAGGATTAGCAGTGACAAAATAAGGAAATAGACAAAAATGACAAATAGAAGTGAAGGAAAGAAAACACCTGGGGATCAAAAGGATTTGCAGACCAAAATGGAGCAGACCAAAGGAAAGGAAAGGTTTGAGTAGAGGTGTGAGAAAAGTGGAGACCAATGGGTACAGGTGAAAGCAAACCAAAACCAAGCAGAGCAACCTTGACCAAATTAAGGGGGAAAAAAGTTTGGTGTCAGTCTGAAGGACTTTATTTCATCCCCCAATTATTGCTGTGCTTTAATTAGGGCTTTTTATCCCCTCTCTTTAACCTCCTCACCTTTTTCTTCACAGTAACATTTAAAGGACCAGTATAATCAGAAATCCAAATGCACTGAAAGTTCAAACACATTGAAAGGATCCAAGGGAGACTTTTTCAGCATTTCTGAACCCGAAGTTTTCATCAGCAATATATTAGAATACATTGAAACTAAAACACTTTATTCATTGCTCCCACTTTCACCCATCTGCATTTTCTTACATTGCTTTGTGGAGGAAACCATTGATCCATGAAGGCTTGATTACTCAATTATGTCCATCCTGAGCATCCTGTTTTAAATCAAATTTCTATTAATTTATTATAATTTTTTTTGTTATCAAATAGCAATACTGATGTCTTTACAGACACCCTCCATCCAAAGGGTTTTAAGAGGAAGAAATGGGATGTTTCCAAACGGCTCTGTCAGGACCCTGCTGTGGGATGCAGGGATTGATGGGTGTCACCTTGGCCGGTGGTAATTGCAGGGCAGAGTAAAATCCAGGCTTAGTAAAATCCCCTGAACAGCGGATAAATGGGATGTAACTGGATTAAATGTCTGCATTGACACAGCCAAGTAAACAGGACCATGGAATGGGATAAAAAACCAACAAAACCAGGTGTAGCTTAGGAGTTAAAACCAGTTGTAAACCTTTTGTGAAAGGCAGGTGGGATTAATGCACTCTGCTTTATGGGGAAGGGTTAGGATTAATCCCACTCTGCTTTATGGGAGCATGGAGTCCGACTGTGTCCTCCCAGTTGGAGTTTGGGCCAGAGAAGAGCTCCAGTCCTTCAAATTTTCTTGTGCTGAATAACTCAGAGAGCACAGCTAATAACAGGAATCCTTCAGCGGGGAGGATGTGCCTTTTTTTTAACCTGAGGACTGTTTGTTCTTAGTTTCTACTGCAGTCCTAGCCCAGACTGGGCATTTTGACCACATCCTGACACTGTGTCCGAAAAAAACCTGTTATAAATGAAATGTCAATTTCATCGGATTAATAATTTGCGCGAGCCAAATTATTAATATAAAAACAAATAAAATTTATTTTAATCAAATTGACAATCTTAATAAGCCACTATAAAGGAAAAACAGGGTCAAGCCTAGGTTCTTGACTCTGGGTGACACATACACAGCTCTGACCACCAGCAGTTCAGAGAGGTAAGTGCACACTTTTGAGATGTTTGAGTCCAGTTTTTATACTGTTTTTCTTGCTCCTGGCTATGAAATCTTTTGTCCTCTTCACTTCTGATGATCCTCTGGCCCAGTGCTCAGGGGTCCATTTAGATGTTGATGTGTCCAAGGATTCTCTTTGTGCTCTGGTTGACGGTTTCCAGTAACTCATCTCAGCGTATGATGATCTTTGATTAAAATGAAGTGTCTTAAGCAATAGGTCCACTCATCAGCAATGTCCAAGGAGCAGCAGATCCTATCTCTTACTTCTTTCAGATGGAAAAAGATTCTTGTTGGGTAAGATGAAATCAGAGGAGGTTGATGGGTCTGAGGTCATCTCCCCTGAGCTTGCCTGCACTTCTTATGTTAATTAGTACCTTCTTTGAGCAAGATGTCATGAGACTTGCCAAGGTGTACTCTGAACACAACTAAATTTAAACATATATACAATTTACAAGATATATTTCACATTTTGGATTCCACATTAATAATTTATTCCATTTATAGCATTTTAATTTCTTATGAATTTTGACCTATCTATAACAAACCCAAGGGAAATGCATCTCCTTCCTCATGTCCCATGCCCTGCTTTGCTTAGGCAGGGAAATGTGGATGTACATCTGGATGTCCTGGTGTGGACAGCTGCAAGTGAGGCTGGACTGCCCTGTGGAATAATCTGATGCTGCTGATGTTGAAACAGAACCCCTGGAGATGCTTTTAATGTTAGAACAGCAAAATACTTCGGGAAATCTTGGTGGAGAGCCAGGATCTGCCCTGCAGACTCTGAGTGTTGCTCTTGCAGGAGGAGATGAACAACAAAATGCCTTCCTTGAGGAATTGCCACCTGTTTTCCTGTGGATTTTAGTTTGACCTTTACTTTTAGTCCTTTGCTTTCAATCTTCACTTGTCCAAGCAAGTGCTGGCTTTGCTGGTCCCTGGGATTTCTGGGGAGGATGAGTTTCACCAGGATCACATTTTTAATCCCTCCAGGGAGCATTGAGTGCAGGCCAGCAATGGGAGGCTCAATTCCTGGTGGGAGTGAAGAAGTGACCTCAATTATGCCACTTTATAGCCTTGGAAAAGCTGCTTCAGGATGTGTGGCCCCATCTGGGCTGTGCAAGGTTTGCAGGGTTAGGAGGCTGCACAATTGATTGTCCTCCATCCAAACCCACACCCACATTCCACACACTTCCCAGGCACAATAAAATCAAAACCTGAATGGTCTGCTCTACTCAATCACTGTGTTTTGATTCTTTTTCGGTGCTTTATGGGTTTCAGATATAATTCTGTGCAAGAGCTTGTTTAGGAGGCACCATCAGAAACTGAACTCCCATGGAATTGTGACTTGGAAGTTTATAAACTTATTAAACAATTAAACGGAGATGTTCTTATTTGGATGGAATTCTGACCTGATTTATTTTAATTCTCTATCCGATTGAATTCATCAGGCTTGAGTTGAACTCACTAAACTTGTGAACATGAGCTGGTAGTCACAAAAAAATAAAAATAGTCGTAAGTCCAGACCTAAGATCTGAGCTGGGTCCTAACTGAAAGACAGACTGTGCAGCCTGAGGAAGGTGTTCCCAAGGCCTGGACTCCAGTGGGATAATATATCCATTGTTTCCCACTTTTAAGCACCCAAAAATCCATGCAGAGACACTGAAACCTGGGTCATTTATTCTGAATTTTTATTCAAATTTTACCTAGAAGTAATAATGATTAATAGATTGTTTGATACATATTTCATCAGTGGTTCCTGAATTAAATCAACTTCTAATAACCACAGAGAATAATTGAATACCCTTGTTACTCATGTGTTCACAGCCCCCCCATTGTTGTAATTGGGTCACTCCGGTGCTCAGATGAAATCAGGTTTTAAAAATAAGCTGTATTGAAATGGGTAAAAGGGAAATCATGACATCAAACCTCAGCAGAAAGTGCTTGTTAACAATTCAATAAACAGCCTACGTGTCATGCTGTTACTCAGTACTTGGATAAGGGTGTAAGAAATTCATTTTTGGGTCAGAATTCTCTTCTTTCAGCACAGGATTCCCTGTCCAGCATGGAAGTTTGGCATTTAGGAGGGTAAAAGATATCATCCCCCCTCTGCAGTTTATTCCCATGCACCTACAGCTGTTGTATTAGAGGAGGGAGAGGGAACAGTTCTGCCAGTTCCACTTTGGGTCTGTTTTGAGTAACTTCTGTCCTTAAATTTTGTTGTCTGACTCCAGTGCCATGGACAGCAGTGAGTCCCATGTTCTGTCTGCTGGATTTAGAAGTAGTTTGGCCTTTTTTCTGCTCTCAATCTTGTTGAAAACCAGTCCCCATTTGGTTATCCTGCCCTCTTCATGATTTTGTAATCCTCAGCCTCATCCTCCTCTTCCCCAGATTTCCTCTCTCCAGACTGAAGAGTCTCTGCAGCCTTTTCAGTCTCTCCTGTAAAGGCAGATGCTCCATATTCCTGATTATTTTACTTTATCTGGACTCCTTCTTGTCTCAGCTGGGTCTGTTTTGAGACACAGAGAACAAAACTGCACAAACAACTCAATATGAGAGGGCATCAAAACTCTGTGTTACATCAAAATCCCTCCCTCTTGTCTGGTTTCCAAAAACATCCATGGTGATTCCCAGCTTTTTGCCATCATTTTTGGCTGTTGTGGCACACAAAGCCAGGGACTTCAGGGTACTCCCAGTGGCAACTCCAGGATGTCTTTCCTGAGTTTTCACTTTGGAACACAGCAGAGTGCAGGGGTGGTTTAGATTGCATTTCCATGGACAAATAAATTTAATTTTCCTCATCTAGACTAGGTTATTTCAGAATCCATCTATCTGGGCTCAAGCAGCCACTTTCCTGTCCACTTAATTCAAATCCTTGTGAGGTTCCTCTGGAGCTCCAGTTGGAATTTCATCCCACTCTTCTGTACCTGACAAGTGACCATTCAGTCCTAGTTTTCCTTTTAAACTCCCTGGAGAAGGACTGGAATCTCTTCTCCGATCCTGTAGCACTTTATATTTTTAAATGTTCCTTTTGGAAGGAATTTTTGAAGGGATTTTGGCTTTTTGAAAGTCCAAACTTATTTTTTCCACTGGATTTCCAGCAGTCTTGCACTTCCTCAACTGCTGCTCATCTGCCTAAACAGCCACGTTGGCTCTTTACTGAAAATCCATATTTGCCATAAACTCATTGTTTCCTATAGAATACTGATTTTCCAGGGAACCACACAGTATTTCCAAGACATAAAGAGTGTTATCCTTATTATCCCATCTTTTTTAGATGGGAATTAGATCAGTTGTTTCAATCTCTGGCAATTGTGGCCATTTGTAATGGGAGGTTTTATATCTTGGCCAAAATTTTATATCCTTTAAGATTCCAGTCCAGGAGATACTTTGGCATTGAACTGATTTGTTTAATTTGGGTGTACCAGGAATTAACTGGGAATTATAGAGGAG
>JACBWW010000566.1:0-29967 GCA_020086605.1 Lanius collurio | reverse complement strand
TCCCCCCAGGATTTCAGGGGAGAGGCACCTCCACAGGTAGCTGTGGCTGCCACAGCTTGAATACAGGCTGGCCACCCTCTTGCACCTGGATCCAATAGTTTTGACAGATAAGCCGCCGGCTTTCTGCTCCCCGCCCTCCCCCCCCCCCCAGTCTTGGGTTATGACACCATATGCTATCCCTTCATGAACATTAACAAACAAATCAAGTTGTTTTCTTAAATTAGGCAGGCTTAAGACTAGGGCTTTTGTCAATCGAGCCTTTAAGTCTTGCAACTGTTCGATACCCTCTGCAGTCCAGGTCACAGGTTCTGTGCTTGATAATTTCTCATTCAAAAATTTTACAGTTTGTGTACACTGATCAATCCATAATTTACAATAGCCTATTAAACCTAATAACTTTCTTACATCTCTCTTAGTCTTGGGCGGTGGAATTGACAGAATCCCCACAACTCTCTCAGGGCTGAGCTTTTTGTACCCTTTTCCAATTAGATGCCCTAGCTACTTTTTCTACAAATTGCAGTTTTTTCTTTGATACTCTTAAATCCTTTTTCTCCCAGAAAATTTAGCAAACTTATACTGGCCTGCTGGACTTGTTTTTGATCTTTGCCTGAGATTAGGAGGTCATCTACATATTGTAGAATTTGTATTTCTTCCCCGGATACAAAGGGTTTCGTAAGATCCTCTAAAGCTTATCCAAATAGGTCAGGGGACTCTGAATCCCTGTGGAAGGCGGGTCCACCTAAATTGTTTAGGTTTGCAGTCTGGGTCTTCCCATTTGAAGTCAAACCAATTCCTGCTTCCCTCCTCAAATGGACAGGCCCAGAAAGCATCCTTTAAATTTATTACTGAGAACCATGCGTGTTCTCGTGGGATTTGACTAAGGAGAGTATATGGATTTGATACTATTGGATATCTGGAAATAGTTCGTTTGTTAATTTCTCTCAGATCTTGGACTAATCTATAGTTCCATCAGATTTCTTGACAGCCAGAATTGGTGTATTATGTGGTGACATGCATGGTTCTAGTATGCCTTCCTCCATGAGTCCCTGTATCACAGGTCTTAGTCCTCTCTGCCAGGGGAGATGGGATATTGTTTTACCCAAACAGGGGGAATTCCTGACTGCATTTCTATCTTAATTGGTGGGATATTTGACAACCCTCGCCCTCCTCCTTCCACCCAGACTATTGGGTTAATTTCTCCCATATCCTGTTCAGTCAATAACATTATGTGGGCTACCATCCTCCCCTCCTTTGGCACTACTCCGATTCCCAATTGTACTTGCAGGTCTCACCCCAATAAGTTACAATCTAGTTTCGGGATAAGAAAGGAAATCAGCCCTGCATTCCTTTGAATTGCCTTTTACAATTATGCTCTCTATGACCTGGGCTCCAAAGGGTTCCCCCTTTGCTCCCCACACTTGGCAGATCTTTTTGCTTAGCTGAGCCCCTCTGGGGAGCTTTGTCACACAGAATCGATCAGCACCTGTGTCCACTAAAAATTCATATTCTTCGCTCTGGGGGCCAATTTCTAAGTTTACCAGGAGCTCTGTCTGGTGTCCGATCTCATCCCCCAGAGCGTAGAGCCCCTGACACCCCTAATCATCATCTCCTCTCAGAATCTTCTCCAGGGTGATTGAGGATTCTCTCTCAACCACTTCATCAATTTGCAGTTTTTTACAGGACCGCTTAAGGTATCCTTTCTCTCCACAATAATAGCAATACACATCATCTAATGGTGATTTTTTTTCCATTTACCCAGCTTCCCTTTATTTTCAGCTTCCCCTTTTGGCTCGTCTCTTCCCACTCCTATGCTTTCTCTTGCTACTGCCACCATAATTTTTGCTTTTGTCCTGTTCTTCTCCTCATCTCTCCCTAAATAAATTTTCAGAGCTTCTCTTAACAGTTGTTAATTCCCCTTTCTTGCCAGTCTTCCAGTTTTTCTAATTTCCATCTAATGTCAGGCCAAGCTTTGGTAACAAACTGTACTTTCAATAATACTTGGCCCTCTGGTCCATCAGGATCAATGTTGGACTGTAACTGAAAGTTTCGTTTTAATCGATTTAGCCATGCCTCTGGGGACTCATCCTTTTCTTGACTCCCATCAAATGCCAATTTTGTATTGCTGCTTTTGGGTACAGACTCTTTTATGTCTCTTATAATTAGGGCCCTGTAGTCTTGCATGTTTCTCCGGTCCCCTTCCTGATTGGGATCCCAATTTGGGTCCACTACAGGGAGTTTTTCCTCACTCGAGGGTCCAGTGTGACTTTCCCTCTCCCAGATCTTTATCCCTGCTGACCTCATGAGGCGTATTTCTTCTGGGGAGATGTTCATAATGGAACACAGCTCTCCCCAGGTATTTATATTGGGACCCAGGGACTGATCTATTTGCTGTGGTGTCCCAATTGGATCTTCCACCAGGTTACTCAGTTCCTTTTTGAATGCCCTCACTTCAGAGGCTGTCAGGGGTGCATTTACAAAGCCTATTCCTCCTACTGCTCCCACTAGTGGAATTTCCCTCAGGGGAAAAAGGTTTTTCCTCTGGCTTTACACCACTTTTTGATCTGGTATTACAGTTAGGGCCAGCATCTGAAAGGTTATCTGACTGGCTCACTAATTCTTTGTTATCATGGTGGGGTACAGGTGTTAGGTTGGAAGATATCTCCAGAGGTCTTTTCACAGGTAAAGGTGGTGTATTCTGACTTACAGATTCAGCATGTTGCAGGTTAGTAGGGGCAGAGGTCAGTGGGGAAAAAGCATCAAGGGGTGGATATATATGAGGGAGTGGAGTTGTTGGAGGGGGTAAAAACAACGTGGAGATTCCTTGAGGAGATAAAGGAGAGGCAGGGATCATTGGAGGGGGTAAAAGTAGGCTTTGAGAAGCAGGAGGCTGGGTGTTAAGTGGGGGGAGCTTGATAGCCTGGAGGAAGAGTTGGTGGGGCTAAATAATCCAGGGGATTCCACCTCTTTTGAATAGCTCTTTCATTTTCTTTATCCTCTTCCTCTGATTTCTGCTCTTTATCCTTTTTTAGTTTATATACCTTAGAATCCCCTTCTCTAGAGACATATTTGACCCAGCAAGTTACATACTCCACTTCTTCTGAGTTAGGGTTTTCTTGGTTACACACTTGCTGATATATTAACTTGCATAACCACTTATCTCTGCTTCCATACCAGGGCCACTTTAAAGATTTTTGTTGTAATTTCCTCTTTGGCCAATGTTTCACACAGTAATAAATCATCCTCACTTGATTTAACTTTTTAGTTGTTTCCCACTTATTCCAGTCATCCAGTATATCACCAAGGGGGCTACCAGGAGGAATATTCTTTATCTTTTTCTTTGGTTGCCCTCATCGACTGTGGCTCTGGCCCATGATGACTTTCAGTTATTAGCTTTTGGGCTGATAACTAAAACTTCCTAGGTGACACCAACTTACTGATGCTGGCTAGTTTAAAAAAAAAAAAAAAAAAAAACAAAAACCAAAAAAACAAAACAAAAAAAACCACCAAAATTTAGCTTGCTACTTACTAAAAAGAGGGAGAAGTTCTCCTTCTCTGAATTCTCTGAATTAAAATAGCTTTCTAATCTTTTAGCTTACCTAACAGGTCTCCCTGTCCTCAATAACCAACTTTGGTGCCCCTGGGCACTCTTATCTGGTACAGACCCTCAAGAAAGGTGGTGAAGAGGACTAAGAGAAAAATAAAGTGAAGAAAGAGAAAAAAAGAAAAAGGAAAAACAAACAAACAAACAAACAAATACAACAAACAAAAAAATACCTAACAGGAAAGACAAAAAGGAAAAGAAAGGAATTCTCACTCACTCATTTTCTCATGCCTATTCACACACACCTTGGCTCTGATGCCTCGCCCACCTGGACTTTTAGGTACTTTTTTGACACTTCAGAGCCCTCTAGTACTGCACCCTAGGCCCCAGGTTTAGCACTCTCAGTAATTTCCCTTTTCTTTTATTGAACAGAGGAAGGAAAGTTTAGCAAACCTCTTAGACTTACACAGAGGACCCTGTTGCCAGGAAATCACTGGTCCGTGTAAGCCCCACTCTGACCCCTTCCGCCTCCCCTGAGGTTTGGCTATCCCCGTTCCCCAGAGATAGCCTCGGACTCAGGGGTTGGAACCTTGCCCAAGCTGGACTTCCCACCCTCGTTCCCTGAGGAATGGGCCCCATGACCGCCCCTCTCACGGTTGCGGTGCTATAGAGGTTCTATGATATTGTGGCCCCCCTCGCCTTAGGGTTTCTGGGCTCCAGTACCGCCAGGCCTTCGGGAAGGACACTGAATCTGGTCACCAGTTCACCTGTGACCCTGCTTGCATGTCACTCACACTCTCGCCAGATATCGACACAAGGTCCCTCCGTGGACCTGGGGAGGATGGGCGGCCGTCCCGTCCTCTGATCCTGGTCAGGCAAGGTCGTATCCCAGCGGAGCCCCCAGGCTGTTAAAAACGGGACCGCACTCGCTGTTCTAAAGTGATTTCAGCTTTTATTTTGTGGCCTAAAGCACAGGGGCCCGCGGGCAGAGCCCATGCCGATGGTCCGGGGAAAGTGGAGCAGGAGGGCTCCGAGTCAGCCACGAGCTGGATGCTGCAGAGCTGGCACTGGATCTTCAGAGCAGGGATGTTCCCGATGTCCAAAGTCGAGAGGCACCCCTCACTGACCTGGATGCTCCCTTTTTATACTGTTTTTTGTCACTTTGGATTGGTCCCTGTTTGGATCCTGAATTTGCATGAAGGATAAGGCGCTCATTGGTTCTCAGGGGTTTTTGTTCAGGCTGGCTCGCTGCTTGGGGTGGGGTGCACTTTACTTAGGTGTAACACAGTAAATTGAGTACCCTATTTCTTATAACTACACTTTTAACCCCTTTTATAATATAATAACCAAACTTTCTAACCATACATGTATTAATCTAACAATTATTAACTCTTTAACAATATTAATATGAACAGTTTAACAGTTTCTAACCCATTTTTGACAGCAATATGAAGTAACTTGCAGATGCTGTGTCTGACATAGCACATCTGTAAGGCTGTACTCACTGACTGCCATCTCAGAAAGCTTGGAGGCATCCAGGAAGTTGAATGCAATCTTCCGGTCCTCAGTCCTTCCACAAGAGAGTGTGTCTTCCAAGGAAGGGAACTGGAAACGTGCCTCTGCGTGGGATCATGTTGCCATCTAGTGACCGCAGCCCAGAGACCAACCGCTCAAGCCCTGACACTCTTCCACAAGCACAGACAATGCCGTGTGTGAAGCAACTGGGCCTTGTATAACAGAGACCTCGGGGAAAATTGGAGCTGTTGCCAAGATATACAGGATTATTCCTCCTAAAGTTGCCAGTCTCACTTAGGCAGAAACAGCAAGTTCCTTGAGCAGGGCGATAAGGAACTAAAAACTCACGGAGGTTGTAGCTCTTGCAGTATCGTTTTCGTGCCACCCTTGCGCTCCAGAGCCAACAGGGCAGTTCCCTTTCCTGAATTCACACGGAGAGTTGGCAAGACCAGCCACAACAATCAGCCGTGGCCAGCTGGTCTCTGCCATTCCTGTGAGATTCACTCAACCTGCGCTGTTAAGCACAAAGAAGAACAAAACATTCCAGCCTGAGTATTAAGAGTGCAAGGCCTCTTCTACTGCTCTTGCACCTGGACGCGATGGCAGATTTTCTGGGACAGGGGAAAACACAGTTATTTTCTACAGCCCAAAGGATGTAGGTACCCAGCATTCTTTTCCATTACCAAAATATGTAGGCAAATAAAATATCAGTATTACATATGCAGGCACTTCTGAAATCCAACTCTCTCATGCTCTTTAGGCACTTTTTACCAATCCTGGCCCACGACACTGAATTTCCATCAATTATGGTGCATAACTTCTTTTTTGGCAGTTTGAGAAGGCCAGCATTCTTTCATAAACATGTTCATCCACATGTCAGTAAGTATGTGTATGGGGGGGTGTGTGTGTATTTGTGTGTTTATAAATATTTGTACACACAAACAGAGCACCTTCTCCAGGGCCGAGTCTTTTAATTCTTTTCTTTATATACACATTGCTACAAAATAAGCTGTAAACAGCTGAAAAAAGATGTTGAGATGCCCTCATAAGTGACTTCCTGCAGTATCTTTTGAGAGTTTTTCACCCTGCCTAATCACTACACATTACCACCCCAAAGTCTCTGGATCCTGAAAATTTCTTCTTCTCCCCACAGTATCAGGGTTTGTGGAATTTATCCTTGTTTTTCCCCCCGTTGAAAGAAGACCTTCCGTTTCCACCTTAACAGGGTCACACATCAATATGGATCAGTATCATCTGGGTGGTTCTCACTATAAACACACACACAAACTCACAAAAATAGCTAAAGTGTCTTCTCCCTATTATTCTCTGTATTATCTCTTGCTTTTTCTTTAGGATCTGAAAAGCCAACCATTTGTTTTGCTAAAATATAAATAAATTTTAGGTCCTATATTTACTGATCAAATACAGACAGTGAAAGAATAATTTCAGCATACTTTTCTCCTTAAACTGTTGTAGGAGTTTCAGTGTGGTTTCCTGAGAGATATGATACACACAAGAATTGCTAGCAGATATTATTTACTGGCTCAAGTTTATTAGAGATCAAAGAATGGGGAAAATAAGCCTCATCTTTCTTGTTCTTCTTGGCAGTGGAACTTTTCTACCACTTAGAAAACCAAAAGGCAAGAGGAAAAGAAAAAAACATGGGGATATTCAATTGCACTGGGGAGAAAAACATGATCACACTGAAATATCGAAGGGATCTAAGGACAGCTTCCAAAAGTTATCATAATAATGAAATGAATAAACCAAGTCAGATGCTGATTACCAAGCACAGTGGCCCTTATTGCCAACAGCCATAAGAGAATCTTGATGTAGCAATGCCAGTGTGAAATAGCTGAAGATCTTCCTGCACTATGACAGTGCTGTAGGATTTTGGATGGGATAGTTTCTACAGAAAATGGAGGACAGAATGCAGCCCCATACATCATTCTCTGGGAATTAAGGGAATCTCATTTCTTAAAATGCACTCAGTCACGAAGATAAGCTCTGCCACTCCTGTTAGGTTTGCTCAGGATTTCCTGTTAAGCACAAAGGAAAAAAAAAAAAAACCCATAACATAAAGAAGAATGAAGAATAGCCATGTGCATATTTTTGCTCTATTCAGCTATATATGATTATTCATGTAGTCAACTAATTTTCCCCAAAATAATTTACTAGCTGAGACTAGAGACTGAAATTTTGTTCTGTTCTTTCCTATGGGAACTTATATTCCTCAGGCAATCCCTTAAAATCAGGTTTTCTTTTAGTCTTTAGCAAAGTGTTTCCTTTCCAGAGAGACCACCCAGAAGAAAACAGGAAGTCTCATACTTTCATACTCTTTAAGGAGCAGAATGTTGAGTTCCAGCCCCATACTTACCCAGTCACTAAGGAGTTAATGAGCTGAGCAGCTACTTCATGTTCTGCAGATATGTATGCACTGATTAGCAGTGGTTGGAATAAAAGACTACGGCCCAAGGAAGGCGGAGCATTCTCAGAAACAGTCTGGCAAGAAGCTGTCAAGGGAATAGATCCAGAACCCCCAAGAAGAATGAGACGGACTGACTGGGAACAATTAAGGAAAATCATTTCTATCTCTATAAAGGAGAGAACAGAGCATCCTTCTGAATTTGTAGAGTCCCTGGAAATTCCCATTAACATGGGATGTAGAAAGGAGTAAAAGACCAACAGACTGGACCACTCATAACCTCTTGGAGGGTACCAGTAAAACCTCTCACAAGGAGAGTGGAAAGTCTTCCTTGGCATTATCTCCCCATCAAATGTGCTAATGATGGCCACATTGCTTTCAGAGCAGTTTTCATCCTGGTGCAAACCACAAAGCTGTTGGCTGCTTGTTTTGGGGGTCAGTCACACATTATTACCTGGCTACACAACATTTTGCAGAGTAAAGCAGAATGCTCCAATGCCCACTTTCTCCATGCAAACCCTTATGTGACCAGAAGCTGCACAATGCTGCTGGAGAAAGCCATTCAAAAGGCAAAAGAGTCCATGCCCAAGCCCATTAGTTCTTTGATTATTGACAGTGTTAATGATTAGCAGTAACTATTGAGAGATTTAGGATTGAACTGGCAGATTGACTGACAATACCAGCTCCTTTTATGCAGACATTGGAACAACCAAACCCCAGACCCACCTAATCTCACCAAATTCCAGCAGGGGAAGCAGGCAATAGTCGTCATCTTGGAGAAAGATCCTAGAAATAAACAATACTCTGTTTCCCATCCTTGTATTTGTACTCCACCTTCATTCCATCAGGTTTTGTATCTTATTCAAAAAAACCCATGTTGTGCATAATCTATTATGAAACTAGTTATCCTAAATAAGCAGAAAAAGATGATTTCTTCTCTCTGTCTCTTGCAAAGTTTTGGTCCCAGTGTAACCTAGCAGCAATGAGTTTCATAGGCTAATTCCACAGCATGTGGAGAGGGCAGGTGCAATCCTTTCTACAAATCAGCCAGTTTGAATTTTTTTGTTACAGTGAGGATCACCTCTGTGGTTTTCTCTGCTTCTTTCTTTCTTTTGTGTGATGTCAGGGGGCATGGGCATGTTCCTGGCTGGACGTGTGTCAGAGGGTGACAATCATGACACAAAAAAAAAGCCCCCTTGCAAACCTATGTATTAAAACTAAAAAATGACCCAGAAGGAAAATTCCCCTTAAAAATCAGAGACCCAGCTGGACCCACATTTCCAGCTGGAATGATGGCAGGTTTACAGACTCAGCCAATCAGCACTGTCACAAAACAGGGGTGAATGGGGGGCTGAGTCATGGAAGTGTGAGGCAGAGATATTTGGAAGGAGAATGCAATGTGCATGGACTCAAAAGTACGAGTCCCACTGCTGCAGCAGACGATGTGCTAGCAGGCTGTATTCCACAGATGATGGAACAAGGAGAAAATTCCTTTCACCATTCCTACACATTCCTTCTTTGGGGAGCTTTATCACACCCCACCTCCTTGATCCTCATAAGGCAAAGTAATCCATTCTATGGCTCCTTTCTGGTCCATGGGGCCTGGACAAGATGAATGCCTTACATGACCTTAGCACCTTTGTCAAGTCCCTGTGTGCCCCTGTGGGAGCAAAGCTTGTGACTTGCATCCTGTCAAGTCCCAGGTATTCTCAAATTCCCCTCCCTGAGTGTAACATGCCTGGGGAGAGCACAAAGATAGCCCTGTTTGCCCAGACTAACACTCTCAGCCCCAGAGTGGAAAAGACAAGCAAATCCATGGCCTGACTGACAGGGGTGTCCTGGAATCACAAAATGGTTGAGGTGGAAAGGGACCTATGGAGGTCAGCTTGTCCAACCCCTCTGTCCAAGCAGGGTCACCTGGAGCAAGTTGCCCACAACCATCAGCCTTGGTCTCACTGGTTTTGGTGGGAAGCACCTCGCAGGAGAGTTCTCTTACCTTAGGCATTCATTTTATTATGTAACAATATATAGATGAGAAAAGCAGCTGATAATATTTCACAGGAAGCAGTGCTGTGTGGAATGGTGATGGACTCTGATACAAAATACTGTTTGCAAAGCAACAATTTCTACACAAACGAACAAAAAAACCAAACCAGAAATGTTTGAAATATTTCTGTTCAGGATTAATTCATAGCCAGTAAAACTCTGCCTGCAATCCTGTATCAGAATAAGCCATCTTCCTATTTATCCATCTTAATAAACTGAAAATATACAAAACAGCAAACCATTCCCTCCCTTGAAAGAAAATAGATGTTACTATCTCAGCACTGGAACAGAAAGAAAAGCAACCATCTTTGCAAATTAATTAATTAATTGGAAATCTTAAAGAATCAGTAGGAAACAGCTGTCTTAAAATAAGGCTTTGTAGGCCATGGAACAATTTAGTAAAGAGAAATCCTAGTATTCTCTTTGAAAGGCCTTGAAGTGCTTTGTAAGGGAGTGCTATTAACATCACAGATGGGAAAGCCAAGGCCTTATAAGGTGGTAGGATTTATCCAAGGTCATTTTACAATCAAGTAGTGGAAAGAGGAATATAAACTAAATTTCTTGATTCCCAGACCACTGCCAGTTTCCCTTAGCCTTAAGTCTATCACATGCATGACTGGAGCAGCAGTTGATAACTAATCTGTTTACTCATGGGCCTTCACGTTGAGGTTTTGTGAGAATCCATGTGGAAACCTGGTGGGATGCAAAAACACTTGATGATGCTCAGCCACAAATCACTCTCCCTTATGCAACTACAGGCAGTAAGATGCAACAGGGCCCCACTTCTGAAAAATGAGGGCAATTTCATCCCAGCCTGGAGTGAAACAACTCCCAGGACTCAGTACTGCTGTTCCCTAGTGCTTGGTACTGCAGATGGTCCTGTTTAACATCTTTGTCCATGATTTGGGTTGAGTGCCTCCTCAGTAAGTTTGCAGAGGACACACGTTGGGGGGGAGTGCTGATCTGTTGGAGGGCAGGAAGGCTCTGCAGAGGCTGCATCAATGGGATGAGAATGGCTGGATGAGCTTCAACAAGGTGGGTCACAACAACCCCACCCAGCGAGACAGGCTGGGGGAAGAGTGGCTTGAGAGCTGCTCAGGAGAAAGGCACTTAGGGGTTCTGGTTGATAGGTGCCTGAATATGAGCCAGAAGTGTACTCAGGTGGCCAAAAAGGCCAATAGCATGCTGGCCTGTATCAGGAATAGTGTGAGCAGCAGGACCAGGGCAGTGATTGCCCTGCTGTACTTTGCACTGGTGAGGCCACACTTTGTGTCCAGTTCTGGGCTCCTCAGTTCAGGAAGGACATTGAGGTGCTGGAAAGAAATCAGAAAAGGGCAAAGGACCTTGTAAAGGATCTGAAAAAAACCCTAAGAGGAGCAGCTGAGGGAACAGGGTTTGTTTAAAAAAGGAGGTTCAGTGGTGACCTTTTCCCTCTCTACAACTCCCTTAAGGGAGGCTGTAGTGAGGCGGTGGTTCATCTCTTCTGCCATGTCTCAAGTGAGAGGTTGGGAGGAAATGGCATTAAATTAAGCAAGGAGAGGGTCAGATTAGATATTAGAAAAAAAAAAAAAAAAACCCAAACCTTTCACTGAAAGAGTGATTTGGCACTGGAATAAGTTGCCTGGGGAGGTGGTGGACTCACCATCTCTGGAGATGTCCAAGAGGCATCCAGATGTGGCACTTGGGGATGCAGTTTAGAGGCGATTATGGTGGTGCTACACTCACTGTTAGACTTGACGATCTTGAAGGTCGCTTCCAACCTTGTGACTCTGTGATTTCCACCAGTGGCTCAGAGTTACCCGTGGGGAGCCACGGCAGAAAACCCCGAGGCCGAGGCGGGAGCCCCGATGGCGGCCGGACCCTCAGCCCGGCCCGGGGCTGCCCCGACGGCCGCGCCACGCGCCACAAGATGTCGCCCTCCCCTCAGACAGGGCCGGCCCGGGCCCGCCGGAGACCCCCAGGGGGCCGAGGCCGGGGCTGCCACCGCGCCCGCGGCGAGAGCCGAGAGAACCGGGAGCACCGAGAGCAGAGAATCGAGAGCGGGGAGAGCCGAGAGCGGCGGGGGGCGGCTCTCCGGGAGCTGCTGGGTCCCTCCTATCGGCGGCTGGCGCGGGAAGGCGCCGCAGCGCCGCGGCCGCCATGTCGCGGAGCAGCTCGAGGGCCGCGGCCGGCCATGGCAGAGGGGGAGGCGGCGGCCGCTTCTCCGCCCGGCAGATCCACGACCTCGTAAAATCAGAGTCGTTTAGGTTGGAAAAGACCTCTAAGGTCATCAAGTCGAACCATTAATACTGTCAGGTCCATCACTAAACCACGTCCCCAAGTGTCACGTCTACAGCGCTCCCAGGGATGGTGACTCTGCCACTTCCTTGGACAGCCTGTACAAGTGATTGGCAACCTTTTCGGTGAAGAAATTTTTCCTAATATCCAATCTAAACCTCCCCTGGCGCAACTTGAGGCCCTTTCCTCCCCTCTTGTTACCTGGGAGAAGAGACCAAGCCCCACTTTGCTAGAGCCTCCTGTCACGTTGTCAATAAAGATACCACCTAAAGGGGACTGGCCCCAGAACTGAGCCGTGAAGAACACCTCACCACCTCCACAGCTGGTTCATTCTGCTCTATTCCTGTGACACCAATGTCCTTAAGCCCAATTTATTTTGCACTGTATCTTCTGTACAGTGAAAAACTCCCAAATCCAGCAGTCCAAGAGGATTCCTGTTTTTTTCTGTTGCTAGGAGAGTGCAGCAGCGTCTTGTGGTTGCTCTAGGCAAAGTTACTGTCTCTGCTGAATACCCCATATGGGCCGAGCGGCCCTCCAAAAATGACTAAATCTCAGAAATTACAAAATATTTTGAGTTGGAAAGGAGCCAGAAGGATCACCAATTCCAGCTCTTAAGTGAATGTTCCATATAGACATCAAA
The DNA here is from genome assembly GCA_020086605.1 of Lanius collurio. Classification (NCBI taxonomy): domain Eukaryota; kingdom Metazoa; phylum Chordata; class Aves; order Passeriformes; family Laniidae; genus Lanius; species Lanius collurio. The sequence goes on along the minus strand of JACBWW010000566.1, from coordinate 17,523 downwards.
CTCATGACCTTGGCATTGTTGGCACCATGCTCAAACCAACTGAGAATGCAAACATTTCATCCTAAAATGTGTCTCTTGCAAGGCTCAGCAGACCCTGCTCCTTTTCAATTGACCCTCGGATGACAGTTGCAAGTTAGGAGTGAAAGACGTGGCTGGGAAGGCAACAGCTGCTCTGCTGGGAGATGTGTCCACCTCCCACTTACTTGTCAGCCCCTATCTGCAAGAGGGTTATCAGCTTCCCGACTTTATAGGTGGGATCACCTTATCTAAGTGCTGCCTACCCTACTTCAGGCCCAAGCAGTCTGAGTTAGTGGGCTGAGCTCAGTCAGTAGATGTTCCTTGAAGCCCTTTAATGGACAACTCCATTAAATTAATAGCAATATTATCTTTCTGCAGATCCAACAGGGTGGAGAAAAGAATGAGTGTCCTTCTAGGCTGTCTCTCTCTGGTGGCTTCCCAAACTGAATGACCCTTTTCAAATGCACCACTAACCTTTCTCTAAAGATGTTTTGGTGATCCTGGAGGACATCTCCTGTCCCAGCCACACATAACATCTAGGTCCAGCCCAGACCACACACACTGGTATTCAGGTTCTGAGTCTGAGAGCTTACACACACGTGACCATAAGTGTGCAGGAGATGGGAAGAAAGAGGTCGCCCACAGCAGCCTCTGAGCAATCCTGAAATGATGGCATGTATGTAAATGACATAGGAGGGTTCAAAGCAGGAATCTGCTCTCACAAAAATATTTGCCCTCTGTGACATGAAGAGTCCTGCTGATGTCAATGAAACAGGAGTGGCAAGCCCTGGTCCTCAGTAAGGAGTCAGATTTCCCTATTTTTTTATACTCACAGGGTTATTATGAACATCTGGTAAACAAATTCTTTCCTAATGGTTGACAAGATTTTGACCATTTCCTTTTAGACAGCTGGCTTAGAGTAGGAAGACGCAGACTCTAGGGTTTAGATTCGCTCTTTTTTTCATAAGTAGCTTCTTCCACACAAGATCCAAGCAAAGATTTTGATTACACATGATTGTATTCACCAGCAAAACATAGCTGCTGAGGGGGAAAGTTTTCCCTAAGGATCTGTTTAAATCCATGAATCCTCCTTCCTTTACAAGACAGACACAATGATACTAGCTTTCTACATTCCAGTGTTTGTTTGATACCTCTGGAAAATAAGATTTAACAATCCTGAAGTCTGTGCAGGAAGTTAAAGAGTAGAGTTACATAGTGATTCAATGCACAACAACGAGATAATTAAACCTGGCACACAGGAGGATTCTTTCTAATTGACTTCCTGGATCAGATTTTGCTGGCAAACACTGGAAGTGAAGATTAAAAGAGTTTAACAGCTTCCATCTTCAAAATGTGATTTTTAAGGAGAAAATATCATACTTCATTAAGAATTTCATTGGAGCTGCCGTGAATTATGTTCTAAACAAAACATACTTCAATGCTATCTTTGCTTACATTGCTTCTGTAGGTCCAAGTGCATTCTAGGGGAGCTTATGTTTTGTTACCATGGTGAAAATTATTTTAACTGTATGTGATCACCATTGCCCCCTCTGTTTGCTCATAATCTCTTCTACTCCTCCACTTTCCCCTTCCAAATATATAAGCATCAAGATTTTTTCCTTCTTCCTTTCACTCACACAGGTAACAGAAAAACCATCTCTTAAGCAGCCATGACAGCTGTTTATTTACTTGTTTGGATAAAACCCAACTCTCTTTTCACAGTATTGAAGACAAATCAAAGAAATGTAATAACTAGATGCTAAACTCTTTTTTTTTTTTTTTAGCCTGCTGAGATGAGGCTTATGTGATCCTTCTGTCTGTTTTCCTGTCCTTTCCCACCCTCCTCCTCCATTCAAATGCTTTTAAACCCGTTGGCCAATTCCAGCTAAATTTGGCAGAGAAGTTGAAAAAAAATAATATCTTTGCAACCTCACCAAGCCTAATGAGAATCAGAAGTGAGCTGAGAAGAAATACCCACATGACTGCCCTTGGTTTAGGAAAGACTCTCTAACTCCAAAGTCACCCCTTTGGCTGATGGGGTGACCCAGCAGCAATCACACACCAGCCAGCCTCCACACTGGTTAGTGGAGCTTTCCCACTACCTGTGGGTGTCTGCTGCCTGGCCAGCTGCCACCATGGCATAGGAAAGCAGGTGGGACTCATGATGGAGGAACAGAAGGTGCTGTGAGACTGTGCAAGTCACTGCATGAAGCTGTGTTTAAAGGGTTGTGTGTACAGAGGCATGGGATAAAGATGCACAGGAAGCAGCTTTCACTGCATCATCTGCTCCCAGAACAACTACTCACAGTGACTGATACTGCCCACTTGGTAATAGCCACCTTCAAATAGCACAGCAATCCAAACAGGCACAATTCTTTCCCTGTGATACATTTTGCCGTTCTACATAAGCAATTTGGGTAGGATACATACAAGAAGGTTTCCTGTACAAAATGATGAACAGAATATTCCTTATCATTTATAGCCCCTGCCTCCAGACAACCTATATTATGCCCTTTGCATCCTGGGTGGGAGCCAGGGCTGCTAGAGTGATGAATCAATAACATCCATAAGGAAAATGAAATGGAGGAAGCTCTTATTCAGTAGATTTTGCTTTTGTTAATTGTTGCTATATTTCATTCCAGCCCCACATCCTTTCAAATGGCTGGGACTGTGACTCAGCTTCAGCGACTTACATCCCCAGAAGACAGAGGAGTCACCCTCCTGGGGCTGATTTCACTATGGCTTCATAGCTCCATTGCTTGGCAGGCTTGTCCATCACACAGATCCCTTTGCAGATGCCACATCTTCCACATCCCTGTCTCGTCCGAGGCAGCTGACCACAATGAGCAAGGACAGGGACAGCCACAGCATCAGGGGCCAGTAAGACAATCCTGCTAGCAAGAAAGCTGCATAGGTAAAGGCTGCCTTTGCTCACTTGGTATCATTGTCCTGCCCTCAGCAGATACATCATCTAAATGACAGAGCTTGAACTTGGCCTAGAGACAGAGCAAGACCAACTCTCCATCCCTGCCAGCACCTGATGGACAGGCAATCCACATTAACAAGGGCAATTATTTCTTTGGCTGTGGCACTTCAATCCAGTAGATTTGGTTTGTCAGTCATGAGTCAGCTCTGAAGTAAGCTTATGCCTTCAAGGTATGGTGTAGATGCTTCCAAGTTGACACCTTGTAAGTCTCTCTGTACGGATGGAGAGCTTAACATTGTTGTTCCTAGGTAGCAGTTACACCAGAGAGCAAGTTGGGAGGAGGGGTTCATATAACTGGCAACCAGAAAGAAGGAGTCAAAATAAAGTTAATGAGATTTCTTTTTAAGATAACTGCCATGTCCTCTTTAAAATAAATCAAGGCCCCTTAGTTGAAGACTGAGGGAAAAGCATAATGAAAGCAAACCAAAAAAGCAATGAATAACAACAGGAAAATAAACAAGAAACATATGTAAAACAAAGAGGCAAAACCAACAGGCCTTTCCAAGCCTCGCCCTTTAAGCCCCAAGTCCTAGAACCAGGAGATTGCATATGGTGCCCAGTGTCATTAAAGAAAGTTATTTTCTCCTTCTTGCCATCCTCTCCAAAGAAGACTTCAAAAACCTGACATAGATGTGCTTTAAAGAAAATCCAGACAAGGTACCCAGATTTGGCCAGCAAGCAACTGGGTCTTTAAAACCAGATCAATCTCATAATTCTTTGAGATTTGCCCCAAAATTTTTAAACAGCAAGGAAGTGCTCAAAATGCTGATAATACTGCATGGATTGGATTAATTAATAGTTTGGGCCCCAGCAACACTATACAATTATGCTGCTTTCTAGACATAATGAGAACATTTTAATTTTTTTTATTTTTTTTTTTTTTTACGTGCTTAAAAAAGGTGTTTATGTGCAAACTTGTAGCTTTCAGGTCAAGCTGAAATCCAGTACCAGAAGGTAAAACCAGGAGGACTCAGATGTGGACAGACACACCAAAGCCTGTAAGCTCTGTATTGTGAGCCCAGTGTTTCCCAGTGCTTCTGGAGACATTATGTTGCTGTAAGACCCAGCTCACACCACAACGACAATGGGACACTATAATGAGATTGGTGGGACACAATAATGATATTGGCAGCTGCCTGCAAGTCTTCTACTGCTAATGCTTTAGAATAGGTCAGACACCACAACCCAAATTTAGAGCGCGCTTTTCAGAGACATCGGCCACCCACAACTCCTACAGCACTGGGCACAGACACCAAGCCAGCAGCTGTAAAGTTCTTATTTCAAGCGTTGTGTTTCCAGTCAACACACAAAGCTTAGGTAGGGAACATATTGTCAGGAATGCCTTCTGGGTTTGTCTTTTTTTCTTTTTTCAGCCTGTTTCCCACATAGTTTTACTGAGGAACAAGAAAATCAAATGACTTGCATGGAGGTCACAGAATGAGTCATCAGCTCAGCCCAGTGACGGTCAAATAATGCTTATTTGTAAAACTATAATTTTATAGTGCTCTACTGCATAGCTTTAAAAATGAATGTATGGGAAAAATACACCCACGTATGACAAACGTACTTATACTTTCTCTGCTTTGGGTGGACATTCTCTTAGTCACAGGGAAGCATCTGTGTAAAGCTTTTTTTTGTTGCTGCTTTTTGCTTTTCTAGACATTTCATCAAATGGTCCCTGAGTCAGAAGAAGTGGGTTTTGCTATTAAAGTCTGTGTGGAGGCTGCATTCCAAAGCTGTTGGAGGATTCAAAGATAAATATTCCTACTTTGGGGAAAAAAAATTAAAAAAAAAGAACCTTAACATCTTTGATTTAAAAACAACAACAACAACAATCCAAAGTGAATGTAATGTTTACAGAGACAGCAAAAAACCAACGATCCTTCCTGATAGTCTCTGGAACCAAAACCCAAGAGGAATTTCATTAAAGCACAAGTTCCTTTAAAATTGCTTTCAATTGTATAGCATATGAGCCTACTGCGCTAAAAAAAATGGTATTGATTCATATTGAAACTAATTCCAACAGCAACAAAATATTAGCCAGCAACCTCACACAGCCACTGTGCAATGAGCAAAGCTCTTTGGAGCAGGAGCCATCTCTGTTCAGTGATTTGTATTTTGTGTGCTGGGGGTGGAATGCAAGCCTGTAATAATCTGTCTCAAGAAAACATTTGGGGGTGAGCATATATGCTGTGGCTCCTTTGGCTGGCAATTTTGGAACCCTCATCTATCCATCCTTGCAGATACACCTCGAGAAACTGAGGGAGAGCTGTGCAGGTGAAGACAGAGGAATCAGCCCATCCTATTGAAGGTGTTTCCCATATACATGTGCTGCACGGCGCACTGGAGGTGTAACACGAGGAGGTCAAACTTCAACTTAAATCTAGGTATGTTGCTCACAGGAACACACAGTTCAGGGCAGCTGCTGAGCAGTACCTTCAAACCCACAGTTCTCCCTGCTCCGGTCTCCCACGAGCAGCAGAAATGATAAGGAAAGTCTGTGCTCTCTGTCTGGAGTGTCTGTTATCATCCCTTCCCTGTGGCACCTGGGTCTAGATGGGCTTGGGAAGATTTTTGCCTCCCACCTGAACACGTAGAAAGTGTTTTCTCTTTTGCTTGGGGTACACTGACGTGCAGGATGGAGGGACTGATTTGTTCAAGGACAGAGAAGCCCACGGCAAAGCTGGGCACAGCAGCTGAGTGCAGATTTGTCTTCTTATCCCATCCCAATTTGCCCACGTCCAGCAATATCTCAGTATCTGCTTCACAGTAAATTAATGTTCTGGATGATGGGAGGGAGTTTAAGGAATTCATCCAGCCTCCCTCACTCCTGTAGCTTTAACTCTTTCTTGCCTGGCTCAGCATTGACTGACTGCAGAGCTTTGCCTCACCAGCTGCTCAGGGTGGAGCTGGACACAAGGGGAGGAGTTCTTTAAAAGTGGAGTTTTGCATAAGGAAAGACGTTGAGCGAGACTGCCCAGGAAAAGGGGACAATTTTGTTTGAGCTGGCCTGGTCCCAGCCTCACATTGCCACAGTGAACACAGTCCAGGGAAAAACAGTACTAAAGCCACATTGATCACAAAATGACAGAATCACAGAATATCCTGGGGTGGAAAGGACCCACAAGGATCAAATTTCAACTTCTTGTCCTGCACAGGACAGTCCCAAGGATCACACCACATGCCTGAGACAATCATCCAAATGTTTCTTGAATTCAGACAGGATCAGTGCTGTGACCACTTCCCCAAGGAACCTGTTCCAAAGCTCAACCCTTTGGGTGAAGAACCTTTTTTCTAATATCCAATCTACACTGCCCAACTCAGCTTCATTCTGTTCCCTGGGATCCTGCCACTGGCACTGTCCCTCTGCTGCCCCTCACAAGGAATTTGTAGATTTCAATGAGGTCTCCCCTCAGTCTCTTCTCCAGGCTGAACAGACCAAGTGACCTCAGCCACTCATATGGCTTCCCCTCCAGACCCTTCACCATTTTGGTAGCCCTCCTTTGGACACTCTTTCTTATATTGTGGTGCCCAAAACTGTCCCCAGGATTTGAGGTGAGGCTGCCCCAGAGCAGAACAGAGCAGGACAATTCCCTCCCTTGCCCCGCTGGTGATGCTGTGCCTGATGCCCCCCAGGACATGGGTGGCCCTCCTGGCTGCCAGGGCACTGCTGACCCATATCCAACTTGCCATGGACCAGTATCCCCAGGTCCCTTTCCATGGCAGTGCTCCCCAGCCTCTCATTCCCCAGTCTGTACATACAGGGCTGCACCATCCCAGGTGCAGAACCTGGCACTTTCCCTTGTTAAACTTCATACAGTTGGTGATTGTCCATCTCTCTCATTTGTTGAGGTCTCTCTTCAAGGCCTCTCTGCCTTGGAGGGAGACAACAGCTCATCCCAATTTTGTATCATCTGCAAACTTGCCCAGTATCCCTCCCAGTCCTGCATCCAAGTCATTTATGGAGATGTCAAAGAGCACAGGGCTGACAATGGAGCCCTGCAGAGCCCCCCTGGTGACAGGTCCCCAGTCTGATGTCACCCTGCTTGCTGTAACCCTTTGTGCCCCATCTGTGAGCTCACCCATCAGAGGATGGGTTTATCCGGCTGGGGGATGGACATTTTGTCCAGAGGACCTTGTGAGAGACAGCTTCAAAAGCTTTTCTGAAATCCAAAAAGGTGACATCAACTGGCTTCCCTTGATCAGCTGGGTGGGCTACCCTGTCATAAAAGGAAATCAGGTTTGATAAGCAGGATGTTCCTGTCACGAAGCTGTGCTGGCTGTGACCGAGGAGTGAATTGTCCTTCAGGTGTTCTTCAGTTTCTCCCTCGATAATCTTCTCCACAGTTTGCCAGGCAGTGAAGTGAGACTGACAGGCCTGAAGTTTCCAGGGTCATCTTTCTTGCACTTTTTGAAAATTGGGACAATATTAGGCAGCTTCCAGTCAACCAGGACCTCTCCAGCCTGGTGCATCTCATCTCCAATAGCCAGACCACCAAGGCAATTGCAGCTCACATCCAAGAAAAACTAAGATGAATGAATGAATAAAAATGTTGAAATATTAGATCATCAGCAGAACAATGAAAACCCCAAACAGATACAAACAATGTTATTGCTTTTTTTTCTTTTTTTTTTTCCCCCAACTTCAAGCTGAAAACCTGTTTGGGCCAGAATTCTTTGGAATCGTGCTACTGAATGTGCCTATAGTTAGGAGATAAAAAAAGAGGCGTTAAAGCTGTTAGGAGATGTGATCATCACAATGAGGGACTGGTTGCAGCCTGCAGGAACCTGAAAAGAAACTGGTGAGTGCAGGAGTTAGAAGGCATTGCTATGACAACAAAGCAAACCACCTCTGAAGAGAATAGAAAATATGTACAGCCATGCCAAGATCATAAGCAAAGAAAAGTATATTCTAAGAAGCGGCAAATGAAACATTGGCTTGGAAAACAAAATTATGCCTTTAGCATGATTTCTTCTTTATGCATGGCACCTCTTCAGGAAAAGCATGCTTTTAGCAGAGGGAAAGAAACTTTCGCTAAAGCACCTTTTTGCCCAGTCCTTATGCTTTGAGGAGGTAGCAGAAAGATCTGTGCTCTATGTTTGCACTCTCAGATTTTGGTTATCTATGGTTAAGTTATCCATAAGATGGTCTCTATGCTTTTTTTCCAACCAACACTTACCGTACTTTTGAATAAATTTAACTTTCTTACCTTTTTCCTCCTAATAAAATTATTCACATTTACCAGAAGACGCCTTTTAATTCACATTCAAAGCTCAGAATACTCCTTGGAGGGTTAAACCTAGAAATTCCTCTAGCATTCTGGCAGAGAAGGTTTCCATGTTCTTCTACAGCTGCACATAAGTCATTAGCAAGATCAGCCCAAGCAGTTTTCTGGACCATACCTAACAGAAAGCTCTCTGGTGACACTGATGCTTGATGACAGTCAACTCTTGAAATCAGAGCCAGCATGGATGTTGACAAAATGGTCCACACTGTGTGCTCAGCCAGGAGGGGGAAAATCCTCTGTTCCCCAAAGCGAAGGGGCAAATGAGCAAGCTGGAGTAATACAGGACAGCAAAAGCCTGCTGAAGAGGTGATGAGCAGCATCCAGGGTTTGTGGCAGGAAGCAGAGCTGGGCAGCTTTGTGCACAGGATTGTTCTGCAGAGGGGATGTCCTTACTGGGGAATTGAACAGATACTGCTTGAAACAGAGCAGTAGCAGGCCCTACCTGGACAGTCTTACGGTGACTTTTGAGACTTACCTTCTAATTTAGCTCTGGAGTGATTGGACAGAGAGTGTCTTATACACAGGCTCAAGTGAGCTGTCCTGTGTCTCTACAAGAGCCTTATGATGCAGCCCCCTGCCCCCATCCTGAGCAGTTCTGCATTACTTTCTGGCATAAATACTTTCCTGCTTCAGCCTCAGAACCTTCGTTCCCTAGCCAGAGCCTGAAACACAGAGCTCTACTGTTAAAAACGTGTTAAAGACCCCATAATACATCTAGAACATCAGCAAACCAACGCATGAAAAACGTTGTCCTGGGCTAGGAGGTGTCTTGCACTAACAACAACATAAGTGAAACTGTTCTTGCCTGTACTACTGCTGTGGAGGGTCGTGGGTTGAATTCCCTAACAGAGACACGGCCTGTGCCACCAAAGGGAACTTCAGCCTACGGCAACGCCACCAACATACCCAGACATGCTAAACTGTCAGAAACACTCATCTGTCAGCACAGCTCTGTCTACACCAGCACCTTGCCAGCAGTGGGGGAGTTCATTTCTTTCCACACCCTAGAATTACACTGGCAAACTCTATATGTTACATTAAGCCACAGAGTGCAGGCCACGTGTGCGTGCACTTTATTGGCCTTCATTTGATCCTATGCATTAAAGGCAGCTGGGCTTCCTCTCTTTCCAGCTAAATAATAATTACACCCATTGTTCCCAGTGGGCAAAGAGACCCTGTTCACACATATCCAGAAAGACAAGACATATAATTAACACCTTGCGGGGATAGAGAGCTTTTGTTCAGATTAGTCATTACATGTCTTGCAGCCTGAAAACGGTGCTTCTTACATTCATTTCAATTCACTTCCTCCGTGCCTCAGAGCTTAACTCCTTGCTTCTTCCCAGGTCACTGCACATGCATGTGTCCAGCAGCAGTGCTTAGTACTCTGAGGCCAACAGCTTCATGCCAATATCCAGAGCAGGGGGGGCCTGAATTGCCATGTGCAGCCCATGTTCTGCACATTGGCGGGTGCCGTGGCTGTTGCTGCTGCTACCAAACCCATTTGCAAAAAAATGGCAAACGTTTCTGCCAAAGACATCAGGCAGAGGACAAGTCTCCTGCCTTGAGACTTGGGCTACAGCAAGAAAGTGAGGTTACATGCAGTGGATGGGCTTAAATAACAGTTCGTTTTTCTCCTCTTCCTCCTTCCTCTTGAGTTTTTTCCTTATCCCATTTCCATTCTCACTGAACATCCCATTTTCACTCTGCATTCTGTCCCATCCCTTGTGCTGGACTCCATTCTCTTCTGACTAGCGTGGTCCAAAAATCTTCTTTTTGTGAGTGTGTGGATTTAGTTTTTTCTTTTTTGCATCAGGCTTCATTTTTATCAAGCCCTTGGTTCAGTGCTTTCCACTGAAGGATCCCAAACAGGCTAAAGCTTGGCACAAAAGGGGAGCAGAATAGTCACAGTTTAGGGCAGAAAGGGGATGTACAGAGAAAGAGGAGTTGCCCTCCCCTCTTCTAGCAGCAATCTGCCATTAGATCAGCTCGGGCTCTCTTCAGTAACTTTGACATTTGTTTTACCAACACAGTGATTTGGGTGGCAGTGCTATGAGCAGGCAGGGAAGGCTGAACTACAACATTTTGTCAGCAATAATGGTGCATAAGTACAATTACAGCAGCAAAGAATCACTTCATTTCAGGGCCAAAATTGCATAGCTAAAAGCCAGAGCAGGGTCTGTCTTTATGACATGAGCTTCCCAGGAAGAGAGCAGGAGCTGAAGAGCAGAAGCTGCATTGAGGAACCAGGGCAAGAGCAGAAACGAACAAGTTTGTCACAATCAATACAGGTTTGGGCCACTGACTGTCAAAGGAGCAGCTGTGGCTACTGCCTTCCAGCAATAGGTCCTGGCAAGCAGCAGGACTACCAACACCCAACCCACAGGCATTTGCATATAGCCAGCATTTCATCATTTCACTTCAAGCTCGGTCCAGCTGGTACTTCCTGATTTGGCAAGGTCTTTGCAAGCCCAGGGTGATGTTTTGCCCCATGACAGCTTTAACCATAAATACCCAAAGCACCATACCAGAACAACCTGAGTGAGAAGGAGCACTTACATCAGCTTAAAGACACCTAAGTACCAAGTTACTTTGAGGATACCAGTGTCTGCTGCCTGTCATCAACACGAAGCTAGAGGTCAGCTCTGTGTAAGAGCACTCACAAATCAGTTGGATTAACTTAAAACCCCTTTGTCAGCTCCATAAACTAACATGGTGCACAGCTGGGTTGGTGGCATATAACATTTTCACTTCCTCAACATAGATAAAACAGCACTGCTTCTTTGAGGAGAAAAGGTCTTAAAGAGACCATTTCACATCTGTACTAACTTAATAAAAAGAAAGATTAGCTTTGTTTTGTAAAAGAGAAGTGCAGCCACATTCATGCAAGCCTGGCAAACCAAAAACTCCTGTAGCACACCCTTCCGTCTTCTTTTGCAGCCTCTAAATCCAGTGGTGTCAAATTTCCTTGGGGTTTCAGCCCCTCCAATTAACTAAAGAGTTTTATCTGCCGCTGGTGTGACTGAAAGGTGATTCTATGATCACAAGAAACATTAATTGCTCTTTCCCCCCACCCTTGCCTTAATTAAATTAACATCCAGTCCCACCCTACCAAAGAGCCAGTGTAAGGAGCTTTACGGAGGTCTGTACTTGGCACAAGGAGATTGCAGCAGGCAGGTAAGCAAGCAGGCAAAATAAGCCCCAAGTTCTTCTAATACAACAGCCATGTGAAGGTACTGTTCACTTTATGTGACAACTGCAGTAGCTAGATGACGTAGGATGTTTAAATGGATTTGACATGTAACATTTTGTTAATGATCCCTGGTTTCAGGCCTCAGATGCTGTGGAGTAACATGAAGGCCCTTTGTGTACATACCCCACCAAAACTGGTGGGACCTAGACAAGCATCTAAAACCACCGTGACATCAATATCCGTAAAACACATAGTGGTGTTATTGAACTATGATTTGAAATGTTATTGTTAGAACTAACAGCTTAAAGCCTGATGTAGCAAAAACCCCAAACCATAACAAACCAAAACAAACAAACAAACCCCCCCCCCAGCTTTAGTTCTCCTTATTTTCCAATGCTGTGCTCAACAATATTTCAGCAGCTGCCTCTGGAGAGGCTAAAATATCACTGCAGGAGTCAGGCACTGCCAGGAGAAGGACACAGAGTACTGAAGATGCACACTTCTTCCCCCATTTTATGAAGAGAGCCAGGGCAGCAGCCAATGGAGTGTTATTTTGGATCCTTCTGTGGCAGCAAGTAAAGAAAGTTCAGCAGTACCCAATGGGACAAGCAGAGGCAGAAAATATTTGTCCCAACTGCTCTGGACACTCCTTTCCTACTTTCTGAGGAAAGCATGGGAGGTCCCTAATCTGCTTTTGTTGCTAATGGCTGGAGATAACAGTAGCTGTACTGCCTTAGGCATTTTTCTCCAAGATCTCATCTGCTCCTTTGAGTGGGGGCAGCAGATGCACTTCCCTAAGTCCTCTGTCCGTTCCCTGGATGAAAAGTTGCCTACAGTCCCAGTTATCTCAAAAGGACAGCTCTGGGAAGCGTGGCTTAACCCTGGAAAAGGCCCTGCTGAGAGGAGATGGGGAAAGTATGATTAAAGACAAAAACAGCAGCAAAGCTGGACCACAACATTGGATTGAAATCTCGTTTTACTCACAGTTTACTGAAACTTTCCTCCACTTCCAAATTTTCTCATGACAGAATGAATTGCTCTATCAACAAGTGTAAAAGGAAATGATTAATTTACCCCTCCCATCCAAACTGATTAGCAAGACTTCCATATCTTCAGGACCTGCGTAATGAATGAGCTTCCTGTGATTATAGCCAGGCACACCGAGAGGACTCTGATGTTGGCATTCACACCACTGGATCAAAAGCTGTGAGGACCACACAGCAGATCTGTGGTCATCAGAGACAGCATCAACTTCTTAGCACGGTGAATGGTAACCCCTGTAGTCTCTGACCTTGTAGACATTAGTAATCTGGACAGGAAAACAATTTAAAGAATCCTTGTTTAATGCCACATGATGCACTAGATTAATGGGAAAATGCTGGAGTCCTGGATTCTCTCATGCAGACCAGAGCAAGGGGAGCAATGCCAGCTAGGTCTTTCTTTACAAAATGTGAGGCACAGCTTACTGGGAGAAACACAAGAGGAATCAGAAGCTTCTATCTCTCAGAAAGACAAAATGCTGCCAGCAATTAATGGATGGTATCTTGCTTTCTTACACAACAAGCCTCACTCCCAGTGAGATGGGAATTCAGCATGAGCTGGAAGCTGCAGTTTCTGACAGCTCTTTCTCTTGTGGTGGCATGGTTCCCAGTTGCTGATCTTACCATGTGCCAGGCAAAAATCTGTCCTCCTGCTACCTTTGGCCTCCATGCTATCAAATGCTGACCTTGATTCAGAGCTGCTCTGGTCTGAGTTAAGTGGCATCACAGCCAGACAGCAGGGCTTCTGTGCATTAATGTACTCCCTGTTGCTAGCAGGGATGGAAAAGCCAGGCTGGAGATCCAAGCAGGGAGGTGATGGTCACCCTCCTCTGTTCTGTCCGTCATATCAGATGTTGAGCCAAAGCATCTTCTCCATCTGCTTTAAAGGTAGAAAATACAAGCTGTCAACTGTCACTCTCAAAAGAATAAAAAACAAAGCTCAGCCTTAGAACACAGGCCAGCATCCCCCCTTTCCCCGGGAGGAAAATGGTTTCTGTGTTAAACTTTCACAACTAAACCCGAAACCCAGAGATGTTTGTTTTAGGTTTTGTTACAAAGCTAGAACACAGGCCAAGTTTGGGAAAAAGAAAAAAAATCCGGGCAAAGTTTCAAGCATATCAAGACCGATTTATGGTTTTGAGTGGAAACCCTACTCAATTCACTACTTTCACAGAGGTTTAATCTGAAACCAGGCACAGTCTGGCAGTCTCTAGCTGACTTTTGCTTCAGGTTACACTGAAAATCAAACCCAACACATCTTCCCAAGTATCCAAGCCTGTAGGGTCCTTGTAAGAAGGAACAACTCACAGTCAGCAGTGCTCTAGAAATCCCATAATTGCACATCAGTACCTACAGACTAGTGTCACTCCAGTCTCACATGAGCAATGGATCTGCCATCAAAACAATACTGGAATATACAGTGAGGGCTTTTAGTATAAAAAGTGTTAATTCAAATTCTAGTCTGTAATTTTTCATTTGTTGGAGTTTTCTCCTCCCCCCCCCCCCCCCCCCAATTCCCTTTTTATTTTTTTTTTTGCTTTTAATCTCTTTGCTGCTTTGGTACAGTTGGCTTTTTATCAGATTGCAAAATTCTGGTGGTCTTGTATCAAAGGTGGTAAGTTGTTGCAGTAATTGAGAACCCAGTTGTGGCACTGATAGTAATTCACCAATTTTACTGAGCGATAAGGTGCATGCCTTACTACATGCATACACTGCATTATCTCCGAGCTTGCTCTCCCTCTGCCTAACACTGATACTTGAGGATATGTCAGGTCTGCATTCAAAATATTAAAGAAAGAGGTCCATTTGGAAGAAGAGATGGCAACTGTGCCATTTCTAGATGGGCAGGGCAGGAGTCAGCATTTCAGTGGCAGAAGGAAGGCTGAATAATGAACAACCAAAGCCATTATTTAATGATGCCTGGCTTCTACCATTACTTCACATCATTAAATGTAACTTCTTGCTTCTCCGTTCCAGCCCTCCATTTTCCAAGTCCCACTTAACACCTTGTAGGTCCAGACAGTGAGGGTTCAGGCATCCCTGACTCTGAGGATATGCTCCAGACGTGGGAACATTCACAACTGACAGCTCTGAGGCAGAACATCAGTGTTAGGGCCGTGCAGTCTGTGCCTTATACAGATGTACATGTGTGCTTGAACACACACTGGGAGTAGACTTTCATGGGATTAGCCACTGGGAACACTAAATGCATGCTTAAGATTTTGTGGGACTGGCAGGCCTATCTATTAACAAAAGAAACAGATACATAAATACTACTTTGCACATATCCAGTCCCTCATCCTAATTCTTTGTATTTCAATCGGATTAAACTTTGCAGAAATGTATTATTTCATGACAAAAACACCATAAGGAACAGTCCTTTGTACAAGGTATCAAAAGACCATCTTGAGACATGGCTCCGGTTGAGTTGGCATGGAAGAGGTAAAGCATCCCAGCCACGAATCCTCCCCAAGCCGGCAGGAAGCCACAAGGAAGTTTGCTTGCTGGAGCCAGGCTCCTGGAAATGTGCTGCTCTCTGTAGTGGTTTCAACAACAGAAAAACAACAAAAAGTATGACAGCAAGTATGATGGGCTTAGCATATGAGTCGTTCTCCATGCAGCCTGCTTGCTTTGCTTCAATAGATGCAGGCAAATTGTTTCATAGCCTCCTTTTTCCCAGGTCCCTGCTGAGCTGGGCTTTGCCTCCCAGGCAGCCCTTTCCCAGCGGGAGGATACGGGTGGAGCTGCACATCCTCCTCCAGCTGCAGCTGTGCTGGTTGAGTCGCTCCCACCGCCAGGCCCCGTAGGTCCCTTGACCTGCTCTCTTCAAAGTCTGCTTTTTAAGCCACTTATGGTGTCCATTTTCACCTTACTGTGACAAGGAACTGGAGAGAAGCTGTGAGCAACAAACATCCACCTAGACCATCACAACCACATCTCCCACTGGCCAGGGGAGCCAGACGCTTTGGCTTCCTTCTCTGGGACCCCTTAAGCCATGACAGCCACCTCTGAGTAGTCTTCTGAGCTGGGGGACCAGCCAGTGGATTTTGCCTGCAGTTCTTCACCTCTACATGGACTTTGTAGGGGTTTAAACTGAATTAGTGAATAGCCCAGCACTGCCAAGAAATCTGAGCAACCCCAGCCCTTGCCAGCCAGAAGGCAGTTTATGTTGCTAGTCCTTTATGTATCCTTCCAAATTTACCAGTCTGTGTGATCTTTTCAAGTGCAAATCACCTGAGGTGACTAAGGTTAGGAATGAGTTTCTAGATTTTAATAACGACGGCCAGCTTGTGCACGGAGCTGCCAAGGAGCAGACCAAGTTCCTCCCTAATATAATCCCAATGAAAGGAAGGTTATTCCAGCAGGGGTAATTCTTACTTCTTCATGCTAGGCACATGCCATTTCTTACAACAAGTTTTCTATTTACATTTTAAGTATCCTCCTCGGAAGACAAGTGAGTCAGGCAGCCGTGCTGTCTACTAAGACTAACTGAAAAAATGAAAAGAGAAAAGTAGTCCAGCTGAAGCACAGCTGGACAACTTTTCTTGTTCTTATTATTTGATGCCCTACAGGATATAAAGAAAGTCTGTGCTCCATTGTTCCAGTGACAGAGTAAGGCCTGCTGAGACCCCACTACTTCATTACAAAGCATCTCATGATGGAGCAAACACAGAAGGCCACAGCTGGCCAGCTCTGGGAAAATCAGAAAAAGGGGTTTCTAACTTAAAATGTCTTGAATTCAGAATGTCTGTCCCTTTCTAGTCAAAGCACACAGCATTATTTCTTGCTTGGGAAGGAAATGCCTGTCACCTAAGCTTCCAGTTACCCTACGTCTGGTTTTAAAGGGCTACTGCCTCCACAGTGGATGTTATGGCTGGAAAGGGAAGCTCTAGGACTTGACTGTCCACGGAACATCACAGTGCAGTGCAGTACCCCTGGACTAGCTCCCACCTACCCCTGCCTCACGGCACCAACCAGTCAGGCAAACACTTGAGCTGCAAACCACATTCTGCTTCAGTCGGTTGCTTGGGTTGTTTCCCTCATGCCTATCAGCACACCTCTCTTATCTGGAGTGAGCACAAGGCATTTTGCTCCTCCGTATGTCCTGAGCCTGCCTGGAGAGTGAGCAAGCCCACATCTAGAGCAGAGGGGTAGCAGCTCCGTGGGCACCTCCAAATCCAGAGCCCTAACAGGGCAAACCTATGGAAGGAAAGAGCCTTGCAGATCCCCCACAGGGCATGGGGTGCACAAGAACAAAACTAGCCCTCAACATCCCTCGCATGACACGACACACCTGCCTCTCTAGGGCCTGCCAGCAAATTGAGAAAACTCGGGATGCGAGGTGATCTGGTTGATGGAAAATCATCCCTCCAGCAGCACAGCCACTTAAAACTGAGCTCTATAAAGCTGCACACGTCCATCCCCTGTTGCCTCAACTCTTTCCTCACTGTGCTTCTTCAGTAGCTTTGCTGGGAAATAAGAGAGTGCTGGCCATGCTTTTGCCTTCAGCCATACACTGGCTTCTGCCCCAGGTGCTGTTGTGAGCCCTGTCCTGTTCCCTGAAATCTCCCATTCCTCAGGTTACACATTTCCCTTTTGCTGTTTCTGCAGAAGCAATTCCTTCAGCAGGAATTGAATACGGCCAAACAAAACCCCCTAAAATATCTAGGAAAAAAAAAGACAAACCCAAACCATGCAATTTTGGAGTTTCCAAAATGAATGAAACATGGCAAACATTTTCATTTGTACCCAAAATTTATGGAGGAAATACATACATATCTACATTTCTTGAAAGAAATGGTTTGTTTTGAAAATGCCACAGCATTTTATTTCACTGCCTCTTAAGCACAACCCTCTGATTTGCTATTTTGAAGTGGCTTTTTCCACTCAAAAGAGACCTGAAATAAAAGAAAGTGTTAGAAACAAGAGGGGTAACTAACCTCAAAACAAAATGTTGCATTCAAAATGCCATTTGGGTTGACCCAAAATAACACATGG
>JACBWW010000565.1:0-29977 GCA_020086605.1 Lanius collurio | reverse complement strand
GTACACAGAACTCTACCTCCAGTATATTGGTTTTGCAATTGTAGTAAGGGAAAATATTTGCAATGATTGATAGATACTGCACCCGAAGGAGTGTTGAGTTTACATGGACTCTGGATTAGTTCATTGGCCTGTGCTGTCTGAGGACAGACTGAACTCAAGGTATTTGACTTTGACCTGTAAGCATAATTAGCAATTCAACAGGAAAGCAACCATCTCAATATGGAGCTTTGTCAGTATCTCCATCCAATGCATGTTAGACAGGACTTCTGTAGAAGTACAAATCAGTTTCAATGCCTGTGAAGTTACTCCTAGCTGGCATAAATCATAATATTTCCCTGCTAATGTAGGCACTGAATGATTTTTTGATTAAAAAAAATTATTTCTATTTTCTGTCCTTAAGGATCACTACTCAAGATTTGAAATTAAACATTTATGAGGGTTTGCGGAGTGTCAGTATTCACCAACAATTTTCAACATGCTCAAGCGTTTATGACAAAACAACTTGCATGAAGTGTTCCTTGGCAATTAGAATGAACTACAAGGTGAATGATGAAACTGATGTTTATGACTTGAGAGTAGAGCAACAGAGCCTTTGACCAGCTGTATCTGAACTGGCTGCGATATTGATTTCTGCCAATTATACTGGTTATATAAAAACTAGATTAGGAGTCTGACCCCATAAAAATCTCCATATTTTCCAGGTGTTTTAATGATCCAAAATGAAAACACTTTTTTTTTTTCCCCCAGATTAATTAATAAATTATCACTAAAAAAACAGAAGTATTCCAATATTGTTTAGTAACCACACAAGTCTTCATTAATATGTAAATGACTATCCACAAAAACATTGCTGGTTTACTTCACCAGCTGTTCAGTTGCTAGCATGTTCCCCCTAACCAGAGCTCAAGACCTAAGCAGGTCTGAATACCTTCTGCATTGAATATCTAATTGATAGTAAGGCCTGGACTGTGGTTGCCAGACTAAAGCTTAATCCAGATAAAAGTGAAGATAAAGTGAGATTGTGACAAGATAATGGGAAATCTGGAAAGAATTTCTATGATTATATGATACAGCAGTAGGTATTTTATTTGAAGTCTAGGTGGCTACTTCGTCATTCTTAGATGGTGTTAGATGACAAAAGTTCCTCTAAAGACACCTTTCTAGCTTTGTGACTACTTTTGGAGTAAATTATGTTCCATAATATGTTATGATTAAAACAAACCCAAGAAATACTGTGTGCTGTTTAGTCAGAAAGTCTGTGGTTTACTTAACTGGATCCTTTGTTTGAGGGCACATTTGAATTACTTTAAATATTTTTCCATACCAAAAGCTGCAATTGTGAGGTAGAGCTAGCACCAGATTTGTTTGCAGGTCAGACTTTTAACCTCTTTCTACCCTAGCCAAACACAGAGTTTATACGCCCCATCAGTTTTAATCTGCAATTCCTACAGTGGCGTGTGTTGTATAGTCGGTCTGTATTGTAAAACACAGCTC
This sequence comes from Lanius collurio, assembly GCA_020086605.1. Lineage (NCBI taxonomy): Eukaryota > Metazoa > Chordata > Aves > Passeriformes > Laniidae > Lanius > Lanius collurio. The sequence continues at coordinate 28,483 of JACBWW010000565.1, read as the reverse complement.
TTGCAAATGGTATGGTTTACACTTTCAATCTTAAACTGCAGCCAGTTAAATTTTCACACATTGTCAAAAGAAGCCACCACAATGGAAATAAGTTCCCAGCAGCAGCACCCTATATAGACACGATTGCCTTTGCTGCCATAAGCACAAATAAACTTCCACAGCTGACCCTTTAATATACTGAAGTCCAATATCTAATTCTAGCAGCAGCCGTTAGGAGATATTTTAAGAATCTAGAATCCCTTAGTCTGTGTGAACTACTGCACATAAAGAAAGTAAACTTGCAGTCCAAATTGTTTTAGAGGCTTTTCCTCTGAGAATGTTTTATTGTCTGCAGGACAGTCAGGGAATCAAACAATCAAACCAAAAACCACAGAGCACCCAAGGGAGGCAGAAAGGGAACACACCCTTTCTAACCCCGATTCCCCTTTCTTTTATAATCCATCTCTCAGCTATTAGGACAGACCACTGGGTCCTAGTAACCCTCTACTCACTGAATGCTGTTATCCACTATGATGTCCAGAGAGGAGGTTTCTTTTTAATTGTAAAGATTTTTTGCAGTCATAAAAATTTTCAGCCTTGCTATTATTCTTATTATCTGATTTTGATAAAAATACTTTCTTAGTTCAAATCTAATGAGCATAAAATGCTTGTTTTCCCCAATTTGCTTTCTTTCTGTTCACACCACTAAACCTTTTTTTCAGGCTTGACTTGATCCCACCCGACCCTCTTCCTACCTTTCCTTTAAATCCCTTCCTGACCAGGGCTTTGCAATGAAGACAGAAAATAAGTAATGGATAATAAAAACCCTCTGATCACTTACAGAAATGCTGAGTTTTACAGCTTGTGAGGAAAGGTTTACTTATACTACAAAGTTTGCACAGAAATGTTTGCAGCATCGATTTTATTGGTGATTTTGCAGATTGCTGGGCAAAAAACCCAGCTACAGCAATCTTTTTCTTTAATTTGACATAGTTGTGTATAGAGCCTTTACTTATTGTATACTTGGAAAGAAAATAAGTTTGTTCATTAGAAAAAGATATAAAAAAAAATGTAAAGCATCATCAATCTATTGGCATAGTTTCTTTTCATTACTAGCTAAGTAAATATGTCTAAATGTAAGTGTTTAAATACAGGGGCAGGACTTCTGTCCTTACGTTATAAAGATTTGCAGTTCCATTGTTATAAAATGGACTGACATTCTTCTGGCACTAGACTTACAAATGTATGAATAATACATAATAATTACAATAAATGTAGTTTAATACCATAATAATAAAATGAACAAACCACAGTCATCAATATTATGTAATAAGTGAAAGGTTTTTTTGGCATGTTTTCTCACGCCATTGCCCCTGGTTTTGCCTCCACCTAGGCTCCCAGTGGCTTTCTTTAGCTTTCCTTTGCTTTCTGTTATATTGGATTTTTTTCCTTTGCTCCCATCTCTGGATGAAAATCTGTCTCAGAAAATTGGCTGTTTAGCCCCAGGTTAGAGTTGCAGCTCTGGTCTGCAGAAACAGAAATTCTTCAAAATACTGCCAGGAAATCAGAGCCATTATCAGCTCTGACATTTCACTTCCCCAGATGTTTGACTCGCTGGTGGCTGTTTCCTCCAGCTGCTGACCTTGCTGGACACTTACCAGGGCTCAGGAGGAACATAGAACACATCATATGACACAGGATTCTGTAATTCTGCGATTTACAATTCAGCTGACTTTGCTGTTTAAATTTGGTCAAGAAACAGTTATTTACACTACCTGCAATATTTTAATGATTAAAAAAGCTGCTTTAAATGTGCTGGCAGCAGTGATGAACTAATCAACCAGATGATGTTGTGACACCTTTGCAACCAACCATTTCCTCAATAAATTGGCTGCCTGCTTTTGGATGGTGGGCTTCTTAGGAATGTCAGCTGTAGTCTCCCTGGTCCCCAGTCAAACTTAACTTTTCAACCACCTTGTGTCAACCATTTTCTTGGTTTCCTCAGTTTTCTGGTGTTTTTTACCTGGGGTGCACACAGCTCCTTGTAGCTCCTGCTCCGGACCAGTGAAGCTGCATCCGCCAAGAGCCCCGCTGCTCTGTGGTGCCAGAGTCAGCAGCAGCTGGCTTTGCTCACATCAGCCTCTTGGGCAGAGTAAGAAAGAGGCAAAGAGAGGAAAGGGCAAACCTCTTATGATTTCAACTCTCCCAGAGGTGCAGGGAGATGGCTGTCCTTTTGTGTAAAGGAGTATGTGAAATGGAGGCCAGGTCATGAGGGCTGTCAGCGTGCCCTGGTGGTATCAGCCCCTATGTGAGCTGCAGACAGTTGCTACCTCATAAATGCTTCACCAGGCAGCTGAATTAATGAGAAGTAAACAGCAGTAATGACAAGGAAAGGCAATTTTTCCTTCCTTGTAGATGTCTAGTTAGAAAATTTCAATTTCTTAAATGACAACCCTCTCACAGCATCTTTACCTTTGTAACAATACATTACTTTACTGGAGTGCAGGGCCACACCTCCCTTTCCAAAGTCTGTTTGAGGTTATGCTTTAGACTGACTTTTGAAAAACAAAGTTAGATTTCAGAAAGCCCTTAGGGCTTCTTTCAGTTAATTACAAAAAAAACCCAAACAAACAAACAAAAAAAAAAAACCCAAAAAACCCCACAACAAAAAACCCACCCCAAAACAAAACAAAACAAAACAAAAAAAACCCCCCAACCAAACAAAAAACCACAAACAAGCCAAAAAACACCAACTAAAAAAGAAAACCAACAAAAGGAATGAGTGATGTTCTCGCAAGGAAGGTTTATCACAAATTTCAAGAGAAAGCAGAGGCAGGGCCAATGCAAGTGGTTCTGAAAATCCTGTATGAATATTTTGGCACTTGCTGCATGTCTCTGCCCTGCACTGTTAGGGGATGTTCACACAGGGCTGCTGTCTCTATAAGAAAAGTGTGAAACAATGGGAGAACCTGAAACTTTATTGGTGCAATGACAGAGCATGGAGTATCATTCCATGTGCCTGAGATCTGTCAGCCAGAACTGCAGCTGGGGTAAGACCTAACTGTTGTCCAATCCTACACCATGAAATCCAATTTCACTTTGGAAATTGCTCCATTTTAGGAAGCTTGGAGAAAGAAGGATTTCTGTTACATGCTTGCAACAGCTGGGTGTTTTTTCCCAAATTACCCTGGGATATAGAAAATGGTACTGAATGTGTATGAATGGGTAAATCATATGTGTGCAGGTAGACACACCAGACCTTCTGAGTCTGTATTTGATGTGAGCCTATGCAGAACGAATCAGCTTCATGAACACAGACTCTGGCTCATTGCTGACTTGTGTCAGGAAGGAATTCTGCATATACTTTTGAACAAATGTAGTTGAGACTTCCTTAAACTTGCATAGGGAGACACAATGGGCTCTCCAAATCTTCTGAGTAGGCACAAACCTGTGTCTTCCTAGTGTTACAGATACTGATTGCTGCTATCTATTTCATCCTGCCTAAATAAATGGCTTCCTCTGTGAGGCTTTTATAGGCTGGAGGTTTATGGATGACAAAGATCTGGAAACCAAAACATTATTCAGTTTCGGTTGTTGCTAGTTGAAGGTAGGAGGGGCATGGAGGAGGTAATTTATATGGAAGAACACATAATCTTAAGTTATGGTGGATATTTCCAGAGTTCTAGGTAAAGGTTGGAAAAAAAGAAATTCAAGGCTTTGCATGTACAAGGGCCCTGCCTCATAATGCTGGGAACATTTGTTTTCCCAGGTTTATTGAGCCCCTTGAAATGTTACTGCTACTGCTGCTGCTAAAGCTGAGCTTCACTTGCTGCCCTCAACACAGTGAGATGGCAGTTGAACTGTTCTTTGGGCCCACCTTGCCTCTTTGGTAGCATCCTGTGGTCCACAAGAACTTCCTGGGTAAGAAATAATGTAAGGGAAGTAATTCAGGAACTTCCTGGGTGTTTGAGTTCCTTTGATTTTATGTAGAAACCCAGATGTGCCAAGAAGCTCACTCCAGTGATGTCGGTTGCAGTACAGCAAATAAGACACTGACCCCAGGAAAAAAAAAAAAAAAAGAAGAAGGTTTTCTACTGTTTCAGTTGCTGTAATTTCTTGGCTGTAGAGTCAGAAAAGATCTTGGAGCCTCTGGAAAAGTAGATGGCTGGCTAAAAGCAGCTTCAAATATCACACTACATTGTTCTGAGGGTGTTGAAATAAGGAGTTAGTGCAGAGTAGCAAATAGAATGAAATTCATACTAACCCTCAAATTCCACCAACTTTCCTATGAAAGAAGTCTTGAGATTATCACATATAAAGTTCAAAAAATAGGTTGTTGCTGTGGTTTGACACAACTAAGGGTCAAGCACACGAAAATCAGTTATTTTCATAAGGGGAAAAAATATTGAGGAATACTAGATAGCTGCAAGGCAAAACAGGTTCAAACTTAAATGGTTGCAGTACTAGGAAAAGGTTTCATTACTAACAGAATTAAAAGTGAAAAGATATAACAAGAAATTAAAACAACAAACTCTCCCCCTTTTTTTCCCAGCACTTTTCTCTTTTTCTTAACTAGCACAAAAGATAATACAACATAGGATTCTAGTCAGTGTCACAGTTCTTGAAAAGTCTCTTTTTTATGCTTAAGGAAAAAAGAGTTTTCTTATTCCTTTGCATGGTACCTCAAACTGCTTCCAACAATAGACCCGCCCAGAAAGAAACAATCTGCTGTGGTGTAATACCTCTCTTCTATGAAAAAATATCAGTTTTTTTCACACTGCCACACATGGGCCATCACATGGGGTTATCAGTCCTTTTAAGGATGGGTTATTTTGGCCTGAACACAAAGGCTTTTTCTGCTACAAGTCCTTAAAAGCCCCTCACTGCTTCTATATATTCTGGCATAGGCACTCTCTTCACAATCTTCACGGGCCACAAGTGAGTCTTCCATCCCCCGATGCACTTCAAATGGATTAAAGAGACAGTTTGAAATATCACAGTTTCTTACCACTGTGTGCCAGAAGTACTTTTAAGCTACGTGCGAGGAACGTGGCACCGCCCCTTTTCTCCCGCCGCCATTTCCAGCTCCGTCTCACACGGCTCACTCTCCCTCTGACTCTGAAGCCTCTGTGGTGAAGAATGTTCTTGTTCAGGCTTTATGGTGAAGAAAGCCTTGCTCTTTTTGTGCTGCTGGCTGCATGGTGTTTTCTTCAGTTCAGCACGAAGTGTGCTGGCTGCAGAAAGGAGGCTCCCACTGGTTCCATGGGGAGAAAAGGAGGGACCCGCCAGTCCCAAGAAGCTGCTCTGGAAAGATTTTAGCTGTGTGGCAGTCCATGGTTGGGTTTAGCTGTGTGGCAGTCCATGGTTGGGTTTAGCTGTGTGGCAGTCCATGGTTGGGTTTAGCTGTGTGCCAGTCCATGGCTGGGTTTAGGTGTGCCAGTCCATGGCTAGTTTTAGCTGTGTGCCAGTCCACGGCTGGGTTTAGCTGCCTGGGTTCTGGGTTGGTTCCCTCCCCACCGACCCAGGGTCCTTGCTGAGACATCAAGGAGAAGGGAAGGGGGCCGGGGCCTCGGCCCAGCCCAGTGGGGCTCAGAGGCTCTGAGGCCTCCCCTCCTCCCTCAGGCGAACTGGAACAAAAGGGAACTCCCATCTTCCCATGAAGTTTAAGTGTGTAAATTGTAAGAAGCGTTATTGGTCTAAAAATCTATCAACTCAGATTCAACTCACTACAGTTGTAAAAATATAAGTACCAAATACTCTTTGACTGATTCCCATATCTAGTTAAATCACTAGCAGATAAAACTGCCTGTAATGTCAGTTACAAAAAGCCAAAACTAAAGTGGAAAGAAAAGCCCCAACAAAACAAAAAACCAAAGAATTTTTTCTTTTAAAATACTGCCTTATTTTCTGTTCAGTCAATAAGAACGACAGTTTTGAAAAATGGAAAGGTGAAATTGAGGTATGTACTGCCCCAGATTGGGGGCAAAATCAAATGCTGCTGTGTGACCAAAGTGAATGGCAAGTCCCTCTTTTGTTTCTTGCTCCTAGAAACAGGAAGGAGTTTCTTCTGAGGATAGACTCCATAAATTCTCTCAGATGCTTAGTTCAGTGCCTGTTCGAGTAATGACCAGTACTGTTGTTTTCATGGGTGACATGAATAGCAGAAGTGTGTTACTTCTTTCTAATTGGAAACTTCTCAGGTCATTTTTCCATCCACATAAAATTGGTGCTTTAAATTTTTGTGCTGACCTGTAAGAACCTGGGCAAGAACCAGCTGTTAAAAGCACCTGTGCCTGATGTGCCTGAAATTAGATGCTCTGTGGGAACTTTGCAAATATGATCACTTCTTTTGTCCAGAGGAATCAAAAGCCATATCTACCTTTGTTAGAGAAGAGTTGAGTCAAAAAATAAGGCTGTAACTTGTAGTACATTTATGATAATTTTCCAGAAAAAGACTATTGAAAAAAACAGATTCAAAGCTGCAGAAATTATCCTCACAATTCTCAGATATGTGCTCAAGAAGTACTTGAAATATTTAAGTAATCAGAACTGCAAAGGAAATACAATTATCCCAACTGAGGGACTGCGCAGAAAGACTCCAGCTGACTTTATTGGTACCACCTGGGAAGCAAGAACTGTTCACAGATTAGCCCCTACACTGCCAGGCCTCGTTGTGCTGGGCTGTTTGTGCTATTGGACTGTGAATTTTGTGCAATTTTGCTTCCAAATTTGACATCTTCATGGGAGGATTAAGTAATGGGTGGATAGCAGAGTGGAGAATAATAAGATTAGGATAGTGAAAAGACAATCCTTTTCACTACTCTGTTATAATGCAAGAGTGCTGCTGTAATCTCTCTCCTTATTTTAGCTCTGCTATATTTCCTCATATTCCTTTTTCTACTAAACTGGTGCAGCAATATTTTGATTCTGCCAAAACACTCTCCATTCTCTGGTCATCCTCCTTTTACCTTATAAATTTGCCTTGTGTATTCCAAGATCCATTTCCCAGAGAATGCTCTATGGCATCTTCCAACTCCCAGGCTGGCTGAACACATTTGTCTCAGGTCATTTTAACACAACAGTCAAGAAAGACAAGAAAGTACTGGAGATAGAGCATCAGAGGGCTCTGAAGATGATTAGGTGTCCTGTTTCCTGCCCAGGTCAGGGTAAGGGGGTGTGATCAAGCAATTATGTTATTCATTACCACCTTACCTAGTTGCCAGAGGAGCAGAAAAGGGACTCCCTCTCTCGCTTCCAGGAAGGAGGACATGTCTTTCAAGTGGAACAAAGCCTGGTGGGGTGGAGAACCCATCGGCCATAGTTCATTGTCTCAATCATGCTGTGTGGAGTCAGGCTTGGTAAGCATTTTGCATGTAAATCACCCTCTCTTTGTACACTTTTTAAGGTGATACTGGTGCTGTTATTGTTTGTTTTCTATCTCACTACTGCTTCCAGTAAGCTGTTCTTATCTCAACCTGTGATTTCTGGTTTTTGTGCTTCCCATTGGAGGGAGGAGTGGAACAGCCTGTAGTTTTCTTTTGAGGGGGAGTACTAAACTGGGGAACACCATTCCTAAACCATGACCTTAGGGGACTGGAGCATCTCTCTTATGAGGAAAGACTGAGGAAGTTAGGCCTGCTTAGCCTGGAGAGGAGATGACTGGGAGGGGACCTTATCCATGTTTACAAATATCTTCAGGACAGGTGTCAAGAAGCTGGAGCCAGGCTCTTTTCAGTAGTGCTCAGTGACAGTATTAGGGACAAGAGTTACAAACTGGAACACAGGAAATTCCATCTGAATACGAGGAAAAATATATTTACTTTGAGGGCAACTTGTCTGTTTATAAGATTACCAGCAATTATTGATTTCTTACACATCAAAGTATTTGTTTGTGAAACTGGAAGAGGTTACCAAACCTTATTTCTCTGATACAGGTTTATCTGAAAAAAAGCCTTCTTATGGCTTAATTTCTGCTAGAAGGATTAATTTCTGATTGCTAATACTGAAGGAAAACTATATAGTGCTATTGCAAATCCAAAATGGGAACACAGTCAAAGAAAGCAGTGTATTTCCCTTTCGCCAATGGGGATTTCACTAATGAGTGACATGAACACCCAGTCTAAAGAAATAGCATCATTTGGAAACCTTGAAATCTAATGTTCTCACACTAGCACCAGCAAATGGAAGAAAAAAGGAAACAGTGCATCTGTAGGACAGATATCAAGTTTCTCAAGCTCAGACTGAGTTTAATGCTTTGAGGCCTTGGATCTTGGAAGAGTCTGAAACAGCTGTGAAAACAGTTTGGTTTGAACCATTTTTTCCTTTATGACAGTTTAATCCATAGATTTTGATGAAGTTATTCCAGATTTGCATGCATGTGATATTAGAACATGGCCTATCACTATCCTTTCTTCAGTATTCTGTAATTGAGTTCGAAAATATGGCAGTTTAAACTGGATTGAACTGATTAGAAGTGTCTGTATCTCATATGAATGAGAGTGAATTAGGTAGACACTTGAAAATGCTAACATAAGTAAAGCACCTTATTTGAAGTACTTTTCTGTATACTACTTTGTACAAAGTCCTAAACATCTAATTTTGACTGATTTTGACTTCTGGCATTTATTTCCATTGAATAAGTGTAGTGATATGCAAATGTTTACATCTGACAGATTTTTAAGATCTTAAATTGTGTCCCTAGTTGCATATGTACTATTTCATCATGTAACTGCATGTTTTTTAAAAAATGTGCACCCTTGAAATACATAACTAATTTTGCATTAACTTTTTCTCTTTTCTCTTTTCCTAGTATCACAAATAATGGCTTTCATAATTATGAATTAAAACAAGGTTTGTATGCTGGTGAATTAATAATATTTACAAATCTACATTTATTACATAGATTGTCAGAAAAAGGCCTTTTTTCTCAGTGGGAGCTATTTCTGTCTCCACAGGAACATTTTCTTGCTACACAGTACTTATTACTGACACTACAGCAACACTTTTTCCATAAAATACGAGAAGTAAAGAAATACAACTGTTATATTAAAAGGGTCCTGTTCAAAAATCTAAACCCCATTGGAAGTGGCAAACAAAAGCATCCAGTCAGCTCCATCCTACAGCAGATGACTATAATATCGGTTGCAGGTGCTCAGCTTTTCAGCATGTCTCTCTCAGCCTGATGTGTCCTTTAAGAGGCAATGGCACATATTGCTGCATGTGTTCAGTTGCTCTACCTTTGTGCTGCAGTTCTTTACTCTGTAAAATGTTCTTCTCAGTACACAAAAGCAGCTGCTGAAGAAACTGCTTCAGACTGAGGGTGAGAGAAATGATGGCAAGATCGCTAAGCAAACTCCAGTAAAGACAGAGAGAACGAGGCAGTGCAGAGACACCAAAGGGACTTCCGTGAAAAACAAAAATATCAACATTGTTGCCTTTCATCAAACTCCAGGTGAGATTGAAAAGCCACTAAAGGCTTTTTGGCTGTAGATATATGGACCTGTATTATGTTTGACTTGAAACGGTTCACATTAGATTAAGAAACAAATATTTTCCAGATATACTACCAAAAGATTTTATATGTTCTTTGCTTCATAAGTGATGATGATGGGTTTTTTACACTAGAAGGAAACTAATTCTGGAGGGATTTACATATATCTTTTGAAAGTTTCATTGTTCAATGTTAAATTAATGAATTAAAATTCCAGTTGACAGAGACTTCAGGAATGTCTATAACTGGATAAATTATCCAAGCACTACATCGGTGCCTCCTGAAAATGATGGCAAAAAGCCAAATGGACAAAACCAGATGCTTGCTACTTAATTTACTTATGTTAAAATATATTTTTTTGTAATCATTTGTGGTGGGAGATTTACCCTGGAAGAGCCCCAAAAGCTTCATGTGAAACATGCACAGCTATTTCTGTTAGTGTTTTATTTTAGGCAAGGGTTTTTTGCATTGCTCTAGCCATGCAGTGATCTCTAAAGGGAACCTACTCTGATACAGTTTGAAAAGTGCATTTTGTACTTGGCTCTCCCTTTGATCGAATTAATCTGGTCTTTTTTGTAGTTCTAAATGAGGCCTATGGGCTGACAATGTAGCTGTTTAAAGGGGATTTTAGGGGATAATAGCCAATGCAAATAGTGCCATGAGAATGGCAACTTGCTTTTGCACTTTCAATCACATAATAACAGCAAAGAAAGCTCTTAAAATGAATTGAAATTTTGTGGGTTGCCATCTGGGATTATTTGGGGAAACAGTTCTGAATACTATGGTTGTGTAAAAGAATGGTACTATGGGACACTCTTAAGCTGACATGTTTCAGATGGCACCCTTATGCTAACTGCTGCAAAGTTGGCTAGCATTTTTTTTTTTATTATTTTCTTTCTTCTGGATTATCTGCAAAAAATTCTCTTTGCTGGTATTTGGGGCTGAAAAACTTTTCTATTGTTAAAGAATTCAATTCAAACCCCTTGCAGCTGCTGATCCCTTTATTGTTCCAAACGTTATGTATACGCGTCTCAGATGAATGTAGCCAAGCCTTTTAGTGCCTTAATAGGTGTCTGTATAAAGGTCATTTATTCTGCAGTACTTGTTTTAACAAAAGTTTATACACAAACAACAACTACAGCTAAAACATTCACATTAATCAATGCTCTTTGCAGTGTAAAATGCAGAGAGAAAAAGCCTAAGTGGAGAAAGTATGGCCAAACATGAGAACTCTTTCTGTGTTTAACTCTGAAGCAGCATATATTTTAGACTCCATGATCAAAAACCAAATGAAAAATCATTTCATTCTGAGCAAGGATTGATAATTCCAGACTTTTCAGGACAAGTGTAATTTTGATGAGGATTTAATATTTCACTGTTTTAATATAATACACAGGAATGAGTGGCTATGTGGTAAATATACATATATATATATATACACATGACTTCTCCATTTCAATTAGTTTTGGAACTGAGCTTTAGGCTAGCCAGCACCTTGACATTTCAGTTGACATAGCTGCCTTCTTTTCTCTTCCTGTTTCTTTTGTCTTAGCTCCAAGTGGCTGCCCTTATAAAAGTTCCTTGAGGAATTAGGGTGTATGTTATAGATGAGAAGAACTGAATACACTTCTCTGGCACATAAGATTTTTCTTTTTATAGAAATATTAAAATACCATCTGTAAGTTTTAGGAATGTAGGTCATGTCCATGGAGAGTTTCAATTTAAGGTTATGACAGATGTTGGATGGTAAATTAAATATTTGGCTCCAAGTCTGTAAATCAACTTGGTTCCATCGACTTCCCTGGAGTTAGTTCTGCTGACACACATGTAATGAGATCAGATTTTGACTATCTAAGTACTCAGTTGAGCTCAGCAGAATATAAATCCATCAGTGATATGAGGGATGAGGCTTGTCAGGAAAATAATGTGCAAGCAATGGTGGGGATACAGAAGGAGAGGACCAAAGAAACCCAACTGCTTGATCTTTGATAGAAGAAAACAGAGAAAAGAAAAAATAGAGAAAGCTGTATGACCTTGTTTGCTGTTTAGTATTTTTTTTATCATTCTTGGGAATAGTTTATTATGCTCTGATCTCTAAATATGGGATTTTAAAATGTTTAACAATGAACCTATTCGTGTTGCTGCTAAGGGCACATTTAGTGTATACCACTTCACAAGTCTGTGTCAAGGTTTATACTTGGACAGTAGTTACCCTGTACTAAAAACTTAAAAATCAATTGTTACAGCAGAAGTTTGTGAAAAATTGACATGTATTCCACTGTGTTTATAATTTGATCTCTGCTGTGGGCTCTGCCAAATAGGTGAGGACTGTTCTGTAAAGGATTGCAGTGAGAATGCCCTATGTCTCCAGTCTCAGATTCCAAGCTAGCACAGCTCAGTTGCTTTAAAATGCTACCTGTGCCACAGAGAGAGGCTGCCCGTGGCTGCCCCACACAGGGCTTGACGAGTGTCACTTCCCCTGCAGCCATACAAATAGGTGGAAAGTGCAGCATTTGGAAAGCTGGTGAACAGCGTGCCTCACTGTTAATCTCATGGATAACTACATACTGCCCTAGCTGAAGCTTCCAGGTGGTCTTCAAAACCAGCGATATGTATAATGTATTGTAATAATCCCATTTGGCAACAGCACAGACACAGCTAACTGTGGCTAGGTCCTCATCCAAGCAAAATGACTGCAATTTTGCCAGAGAAGAAAAGGTGCCAATGCACTGGACTAGTGTGATGACTGGTCAAAATCCCATATCAGAAAATGAAAATCCCTCTTGCTTTGGCAGGTAAATCCTTTTGCTATAAATATGCTAAATATTTCATAGTAACAGTACAGGGATTCTGTGGGAAAGATACAGAGTAGCCATGGCATGGCACAGCAGAACGCACTGCAAGAATAGCAGGAGGGATAGGGAATGCCATTATCACAAGGGAGGGAAAAATTTCCTCCTCACAGTAAATATTGTCTTAATTAGACTAATAAAACATAAGGAACTAATAAACAGGTAGAATGTGCTGTCAGTCACAGAGATGTGTTTCCTATATGAGAAACAGAACTTTCTGCTGAGTTCATTCCACCTTGAAAGGTGAGGAGCAGTAGGCAGTGTCCATTTCAGAAGCAGGAGACCACTAATCAGCTGCTTGGCAGAGTTCTGTTGCACTGAGAAGTAGCAGGCCCTGGCCAGCACAGCTGCTGCTGTGTGCAGAAATTCTGGGAAGGCAGCACCTGGCACTAGGTTCTTGACGACATTCTGAATGAGGTTGTTTTGCCCAAGAACAGGAGGAAATCCAACACTATGCTTTAGGTTGACATGATCATGCCATTTGGTAAATATTATTAATCTATTTAAAGTCAGGCAATGGCTTGATCCACTCTGCTAACTACATTCATTGTTCTGGAGAGCTTAATAAAAGAGTATTCCCAAAATAATTTTGTACCTAATTTGATTTTTCTGTGAAAGGTGAAATGTTTGTAGGATACTATTATGCCCATAACACGTCCAATTTAATATAGTGAGGAATCAGTCAAATATCTAAATGGCTTTTGCAACCTATCTACAGCTAAGCCTTTAGCTGGTTAATATCCTTCTACCTTGCTCTTCAAATTGCAGACCTGATCTCATGAATCCCAGGGCATCACTCTTCAATGGTTTTTTTTTTCCCCCTGAATTTTAAGAACTTCCATTGCTTCAATTTCTACCATGTTCATGACTGCAATGTATGTGCAAAATAGGTGTTTGCATCAAATTAATGTTTAATATTGCATGATGCAGCAGGTGTAAGGGCAAAATGCATCTCTGTTATCCCTGAGCAACAGTTACACTTCTTCAGCTTGCTTCATCATTATATCAGCTATGAGGCTTTATAGCAACAACAAACCAATATTGATACTGAATATTATATTCTGAAAGAATGATTCTGACTTAAAGGCTGGAGTGATCACTAGTAAAAAAAATGTCATGGGTCATGAAGAAAGCTGGTCATTTGATCAGAAGTTTAAAATAAATAAGGTTAATAACATCACCAGGTGCTCAGCAATTTGAATTTACTGATTGGTGACAAGCAACTTTTAAATTTGCTGGATGATATACAACAAGAAAGTTGCATTCTTGTGCATCAACTCACACAATCCTCTTAATCTTTGAGAGCACTCTATTCTTCCTGATGAAGAAAAGTTAGTAATTATATTATAAAAATAGTTAAATACCCAGGGTATATGTAATTATTTTGTCAGTCATGACTGAATTATTTTAGTTCAGAAGAACTGTGCATTTTGCCTTTAATACAGTACTTGCATAATTCCTTTACTAAAAAAAACATAACCTCAATCTCAAGACTCTGTGGCTGTAGATGTGATGAAAGCTTTTACACAAAAGACTTACATTGATTTGTTTGTAGCATATTGGAAAAGTTGGCAGGCTGTGCAAGAACTGCAGAAATGTTAGGATTTAATATTTTCACTGTTTTAATCTCCAGATTTTCTGATTAGATTTGTAGATAAATTATGATAGTAGTTGTTTCACAAACATATAGTAATACATGGTCTCTGCAGCTGCTGATGTCGTCAGGGCATATAACGGTGTTTTCTCAGCACATAGTCCACTGGTACTTTTCATGGGAAATGGTACCAGTTGGGTGGATTTTTTTCAGTATTTCCTCAGTTTCATTTGAAATGTTTATTCTCCTGTGAATAAAGCTTTTTGTTTTAATGGGCAAGGTGAGAGTAACTAGTTTAAAGTTACTGACTCCTGTGATTTGATGCAGAAATGCCATGTTCCCTTGTGACTCAGAGCATCATGCTGGATCCATACTAACCAGAATATACTTCCAGTAAAGAAAGTAAGAATAAAAGTGGTTGTGCCATTTGTCTTTCACCCTTCTGTCTAACAAAGTTCATTATTTTCATTGTCTGGTATCATTCACAGATACTATATTTCAGAACTGAGAAACAGAATGAACCACAACAAAGAAAATCTTATTTGAAGACTTAATAATCTTGAATTCAGGTGAATCTTCTTAGCCATATGGCTGGCACAGACAATTACCTCAGAATAAATCATGACATAGCTGGGAGCCGAAGAGCCCTCTGGGATAATCAGGCTTAGATCTTACTCTGAACACCGTTCAGTTTGGCTAACCATGGTCAGCCAATCTAATGTGCTTTCTGCAGATTTGAATATTTGATAGGCTGATCCCACCCCTTGGTTTCTTTCCTGTAAATGCAGACATCACAGTAGTGCACTAAGCACCTCTAGGAGTTAGTAATGTGTTGAGGAGATGTAGTAATATTCTTTGATTAAGACACCATTCCTCTGAGCAAAGAAGAGCAAACAGGTCACAGGGAGAGTGCTGAAGCCCATACATGACACAAACTGGGAACTGGAACGTTCTTTGTACTCTCACTTACCTTGGAAGAGGAAATGTCTTTTAATGCGCTGAAGACTGAATTGATTATTTAACTGTTGAAAAGGAGCCTACCAATCACCAGACAAGACGAGACTATTGTGACCTTGAATGAGTACAGGATTTGCTGCCAGTTCAACTTAGTGTACAATTTGCTGCTGATGTTGCTTCTTTCTAAAAATGCTGGAGCCATACAGTAGAAAACACAGGGCACATGCTGGAACATTGCTTCTTAAGTCAGCAAGAGTTTAGGTGGCCGTTACTAACGTGTCACTTTGCTTTGCTAAATACACTCTGGAAGAGGGTCATGAAAGTTGGCTTTGTCATTAGGTGCTGAACTTAGGAAGGCTCAGTTCTCAAATCACTCATCTTTGTTCTGAGGGTAATTATAGTAGCTGATTATAGTAGTAAGTCTTTATTGTCTGTGAGAGCAACCAGTAGGGCAGTAGAGAAGCTTGTTGTTATGCTAAAAAGCAAGCAGATCCAGTTCCCTCTTTGTTTGTTTTTCTGTAAAGCTTACCTCCTCTTCTAGCTATTCCTCATAAAAACACTCATGTGGAAGCACAGACTACTGCTAGGATAGGAGGAATGCCACAGTGCAACTTCACTCTTCACTCATCTCACTTTTCTGTAGGAAGGGAGCAATGGAAAAGATACCGCATTGCTGGTTTGTTCTTAGACAGCTTTCATTTAAGCTGCTGTTGTCCTGAAGACTGGTATTTAATTTCCAGGTTCCATCTTACACTTAGAAGCATCCAGATGGAACAGCTTTTGTCTTTAAATTCCACTAAGTCTTTCAGAGCTTTGCAGGATGCATTGCTTACTCTGACTGACATGCAGATCTCAGGAAACAGTCTCTAGATATGCAATATGTGCTGGTGTCTTTTTATTTGCAGTAACAGTTGTTAGACATCAGTTGCACATGGATATCACCAGATATGGATATCTACTTCCAGAAAGACTGGGCATCAAATCTTCACTTTTGTCTTGCATTTGGTTCTTCATATCCACGTGACTTACATGTGGAGATGTAGGTGTATTAATTTAGGTTCAGCTCTTGAGTCTTCTGAAAATACAGGACTGTAAGGACACTATCACAATTTGGCACACTTATTACCAACAGGTGTCAGTGTTGTAGTGTGTTTTTATTGCTCAGGATCTGCTCCTGCTCTGCTTTGCCAGAGAAGCTTTGCTTCAGATGCTTCAGTAACACACCACACACATTGATGCACATATGGCTTTGACATACCCTGTCCTCAAGAACTGCTACAAAAAGAAGTACTTTTTTCCTGGTCATGCATGGTAATGAAGGCTATTTGGAGAATGTTTCATATTGAAGATTGCTAAATTAAACAAAGCTCATCTAGTGATACAGTAATAGATAATGACAGTGTCTGGGAAGTGAAAGGAAGGACATAAATCACTGTAAGTCTAGCTGACGGCAAAGAAACTTGCAGAACTGGTAGCTACCCTCTTCTTAAATAAGTGCTAAACTTGTCTATAGTCTCTTGGTTTGATTCATCAAAGGAAAATTGTTGAGTATGTTACTTTTAGATGTTTGTGGCAAAAAACATTTCCTTATTTTCTCTATAGCAACAAATAATATTTTTTTTCTTTTTCTGATAGAGACTTTTAAGTGAAATCAAGGGTACATGTCACAGGACTAAGGTTTGCTGGATCACCTTCAAGCACCAAAGCCAAAATATTTTAAGAGAAGGGTCTAAACTAAAGATCTGCATCACAGCTAAGCCCAGAAATAACAGATTTATAAAGTATCTTCATATCTTCCTCACAAATATTTGCCTTACTGAGTTTTCACACCTCTCATAGAGCCTATGATTTGTAGCAGAAACCTGGTTTGGTACCTACATTTCTAATAGACAAAGCAGGTAAACTCCCATATTAGCTAAGCAGAACAGCTCAGCATCTGTTTCTGTCCAGAGGTCTTCCAAACTCCCACACTGGCTGTCTGTATGTTTCCCTGCCTGGCAGGGGTTTTCTGAGTATATCTAGCCCACAGTGGCATCACTGAAAGCAAAAGATAAGGACATCTGCATTTCACATATTTCATATATGCAAGAGCAAAGAGATTTCTCTTTTATATTTTTTTATTTCCAGGGACAAAATAATTTTCTTCTTACTTCAGCATCATATTGAGACACCTTTCCTCATTTTTAATCCCATCTGTTAAAACCTATCAGGCATTTAACTATCTTCTGTCTGGATGACTTAGGGTACTATTAATTTTTCAAATTTTATTACTCTCCGAGGGTACTGTTCTGGAAAAAAACCCCATGGGTACAGGTTTTTTTAAGATATTCAAGACTGACATTGGAAAATCCTAGGTGGGGGTAAAAAACAGGACATTTCACTGCGCTTTGTGCATAAAAGCAATATTTAGTTGGTGCTATAATTCTGTGAACCTGGGAAACATGAAAACTATATCTAAGAAAGTGTCTGACTCAGAAAAAGAAAAAAGGTTTATGTGTAATAGATTATAATCTGAAAAATGACTCACTTGTCACTAAGTCTTCCTCATTTATGCAGTTGTGTGATGCAGAACTGTCAGTCTCAGTTGTTCAAATACTAGAAGCTGAGCTCCTAAGGCCTTGTCTTAAAATCGTGATTTAAAAGATAATGGGTTTGTCGTGGTTTTAAGCCCAGCTGGTGATGAAACACCATGCAGCTGCTCACTCAACTTCCCCCTTTCCCCCCAGCCTGCTGGAATGGGGAAGAGAATCAAAGTAAAACTTGTATGTTGATATAAGAACAATTTAATAATTGAAAATAAAGTAAACTATGGTAATAAAGGTAAACAATGGTGATAATAAAAAGGAAAAATATACAAGTGATGCACAGTACAATTGCTCATGACTCACTGATTGATGCCAGATCCCCTTCCTGAACCCAGATCGACTGCCCTTGAGGGTAAGAGGGTAACTCCCTCAGTTTATATACTGGGCATGACAGTCTAGGGCATGGAATATCCCCTTGGTCAGTTTAGGTCAGTTGTCTTGCTGTCCCAGCTTCCTTCCAGGCTGGTTTTCTCTGCATATCTCCTCACTGGCAGAGCATGGGACAAGGAAAAATAAAAGTGCTTGACTTAAAACAGACATGACTTAGCAAAACCCCAATACACCAGTGTGTTATCAGCACCATTCTCATTTGCAAATCCAAAACAGAGAACTGTAACAGCTAGTGAGAAGAAATTACCCTAGCTGAAGCCAGGACAGGTTTATATTTGCTAACTTATTAAAGCTTTTCTTTGCCCTTTTGAAAAATGTGCTTAAAATGGCATGATGCAAAGCAGAAAAGACTCCTTATTTCCCTCCAGAAGTGGATAATCACACAAGAGCAAGATCGTAGACATCTAGTTAAAATGGCCTTTTTCAGGAAAATTGTTGTATTTGGGAACCAAGTAATCACTACTGCACAAGAGTTACCTGCTGCAATGTGCTGACTTGGTGCTGTGTACAATCGTTATAAGGAAGTGAAAACCACCCGATTCTTAAATGTAGCAAAACATGTAAATACTATGTATGCACTGTGCTCTATTGTGTTGGCTCCTTGGAAGGGAAACATTGCACATTTGTGTAAAGTAAATGAATAAATATCTCTGATTCAGTGCTACAGAATGGGAAAATCTGAACTTGATGACAGAAGTTGTAGCAAAGGTTTTTATTGCATTATTTAGTCTAAACGTTTATGAAGAAATATGTGAAATAAGCAGGTTTATACTGCTACTGCTAATGCAGAGCATATTTGCATTGTATGTATTAAAGAAACCCTTTGACATGAGTTAGCTCATGAGAGTTTAACACTGTGGCTAAGTTTAGCAAGAAACCAGTCACAGAAATGTTGGCTCTGTGACACACCTGCAAGTGTCTTACTGAGTTTATACAATGGCAGCTGTTGCTGTTTGATGTTGCTGATAGAAACAAAGCCAGGGTTGAACTGAAGCCCGGTATCAGAGCTGCTCTGGCTTAGATGAAAATCACAAAGCTTATGCAGTGGGTTGACTCCAGCCAGCAAACAAGAACCCACTCACCTGCTTGTTGGCTCCCTTTTCCCCTTAGTATGAGGAGAAACTAGACAGTGAAAATACTCATGGATTGAGATCAAAACAGTCTAACTTTTTTGAAGCAAAAGCTGAATTGTGCAAAGAAAGAAAAAAATGCATTTATACACTACTTTTCAGTGCTTGGTAAGCAGAACCTCAGCATGCATAATGCCATAAACACAAGTGTCACTGCTTAGTCTTTCTTTCCTTGAGATTTTATTGCTGAACACAATTTCATGTGGTATGGAATATCCCTTTGGCCAGTTCAGGTTGGCTGTCCTGGCTTAGTCCCCTCTCAGTTTCTCACCTACCAGTAGCCTACTCACTGTGCAGGAGATGTTCATCAAAACTGAGACACTGTTGTGTAATCAATGCTGGTTTAGTCAGAGATCCAAAATGCACCACCAAATAGGCTGCTATGATGACAGATAACTCTATCACAGCCAGACCCAGCAGAGATTATCAAGACAGAAAATGTGGGGCATGAAGGATTAATTAGAAATTTGTGCCCTCATTTCTCCCCCTGCCTGCCCCTCCCTCACCTTACTGTCTGCTGCTTAAAACTAGTAGTGGTCTGGAGAAAAAACAGCCATGGTCCTCATCAATACCTGTCACTCTTTGACAGAAAGTGAGTGAGGGTTGTATACTGGTTTGTTGTGGTGAGACATCCTGTTTGCAGTCATCTAAATTCTCTCTGCAGTATCAGATGTCACAGATCTTCTGAAGAGGAATAGTAATTCCACAGGACATGCTGGAGCAAATTAAGCAGGAGTGTGGGTTCAACTTTAATAAAAAAGATGGCAACAGTGCTTACAATGTGTCACACTTTATATGATGTATGAAAGAAAAATCAAATACCATCTACAACCTCAATCTTATTCATGTCACTAGAAGTTACAGACACAAAACTGCAAATGTTCAGCAAAAGTAACATGCATCAGTTGCTTTATTATATTAGTATAAAAGATGACTGGCATGATATTAATTATTATTACAGAGGATTCACATTAATATAAAAGATGATAAAATATAAATTTTAGGATTTAGCAGTGGTTTTTATTTATTTTGAGGTTCCAAATGCTATCTAAATCTTTGCACAGTCTATTGGGGCATAATGCACCTCATGTCTGTAGTGACATAATTGAGTATAAATACAGGAAAATCATTGATATCATAAGCATTTAACATAGGACTATTTTTTAGATCATTCTGCTGGGAAATTGAATAGGATTTAACTGCCAATGTAATGTGAGGGACTGAATTTCCTTTCTTAGAGTTGGCTGTGCCACCTAGAGCTGCCCCAATGGCACAGTACTCACCACAGCCTTGCCGTGTTCCTAGAGTCTGCCACTGGGCCTTCTAGGCATATGCTCCTCTGAGGTTTCAAAATGCATCTTCCAAACAGAAACAGAGCTGATCCCCTGAAATTCACATTGTAGAAAACATTTTCCTCTTTTTCTCAAAGTAGTAATTAAATTAACTAATTAAAATTCGTGTGAAGATACAAGATCACAAGGCACATTGCTGATTGATGGTCCGTTGTTTGTTCCTGGCCCCTGACTTCACTGAAATTTCAAACTTATAGTGGGGTCTGTGAAATGCTGCTTCTTAAAGCAGGGACCACCTCACTGACAGTAACCCACTGTGTAAACAGTGTTTCCTGAAACCAGAACTCTCTGGACACAGGTAGCCAGGAGCTTTGGGCTTTCACAGATACCTCCCTCAAGGTGCTACCCACAAGAGCTAGACTGGTTCTGTTGGTATCTGCCTTTGGGATCAGTGCAATACGTTCTAACTCCTGTTCTATCGTGCCCACATGTCAGCCTTGAATCATATAGAGAGTCTGATCTGTCCCATCCATCCAATTCTGTTTGAAAAGCTGCCAGGTGACAGCATTGTTTATGGTCAGCAACCTGTTAATGTGGACTAATTTGATTATTCCTTCTTGTATTAGCTACCTTAAAAGGTTGTAATCAGCTACTTTGATCAGCTAAAAATTAAATGAAACATTAAGGTGAAGAGGATAGCTCAAAGGTAAAATCAGGTGGCTGCAGAAAAATACAGCGGAGGTGAGAAATTAACTTAAAATGTCAAGAGCAATATCCTGAAAGTAAGATTTTAAAGTCTTTCAGGATAACAGTTTAAATAACCCAGAATCATTGCTAGTGAGGGCCAGAAGGCAGTTGCATACATAATATCTCTAACTACAGCAGTGGGAGCAGAAACCATGGCCTAACCTCAGAGCAGTTGCAGAGCCTACCAGCCCTTCCAGCCCCAGAAGCTTCCAGCAACAACTTTTTTCTTTTACCTGCTGGCACTGAATCTAAATGTTATTAATGGCTAGGCTGTTAAAACTGCAGTGTCAGTGGTGGTCCTCCAAAGACCTGCAGATCTCAGAACAAGTGGAGCTCACCTGAAGACTGGGAGAATACAAAAGGTCATTGCATATGTGTTGTATGAACAAGAGTGATGTGAAACATGAAGTCGAGCTGCTAGGAAATGAGCTACATTCTGAACAGTATTGAAATTTGTACTGGAACAAATACAAGCAAGTAGAGTTAATGCAACTGTAGACATTACTATTCATTCTCCTGTTAAGTTACTTCTCTTCACAATTCACTGACCATGAGCTCTTAGTCTATTACAGTGGCAAGAAAAATGGTTTATTTAAACTTAAATGCAATCCTTATAGATTAAACTGTCACCTGAATAGGTCACAGTCTTAAAAGACTTTTCATCAGATGAGATATATTTTAAATGTTAGTTTTCTTGCTGAAAGAAGGTAACAGAAGTACTGTTTTTAAAACCTAGTTATAATTGAGATGCTTTCTTTCCTATGTATCTTGGTTAATATAATTTTCTTGACAAGTCTTTTCATCTTGACTATTTTTAGAGTGTATAATCCTCCATAAGTCATGCAATAACTTTTTTTCCATGGCTACAAATTATGACAGGACAAACTTGATACCGTGGTCTATTAATGTCCATAATCTGATGAAACACATGCTTTGAAGCAGGGAGCTGTTAATTAAAAATGCAGAATACAAAAAATAAATTAACCTGAGAGCCAAAACCCCCTTCTTCACTTACAAAGAAATAAAAGAATTTTTTTCTACAATAATCAAATATTTTTCAAAAGGAGGAAAGCCAAGAGGCAGACATAACAATTTTCCAGATAAAACGTGCTCAAGCTCACAAGATGTCACCATAGCTTCTCTTGAGACTTTTATTTTTTTCCTGATGGTATTGGAATCCAGGATTCTCCCTTTTATTTTTGGGCATGAATTTTATCTTGAAGAACAGAATCTGCAGGGAAATCAATCTTGTAGTATGTAAAAGATAAATTGTAAAATAGGTGAAGAGGAAAGGAAGAAAACATTCTCCATATTCACTGAAGGCTGGAAAAGAAATAGCCATAAAAGTTAGCAAGGGAAATTTGGATTTAACATGGAGGAATTTTTAACAGACAGAACAAATAAACCTTTAGAAAGTTGGCCAAAGGCACTTGTGGTGTTAGGAGTTTTTAAGTATGGTCTAGATAGGAGGTTTAAAGAAGTTAGACAAGATTTTAAAGATGAGGTTTAGCAACTGGGAGAATTATTTGGATACAGTTGATTCTGCTGAAAGAACTAGGTGGGGTAAGTGGCAATTGGAGTCTAAAACTATTTGTTGAAAGCACTTCCAGACAGGCCTGTTCTGTCTATTGCTGTGCCCTTCCAGGACAAGACTTAATCAGAGGCTCCTTCTCTCCAGGCTTAGGACTGGTCCTGGAAATACCTGTCTCCCTAAATGAAAGCAAAATGGGGACATTTTTTCCCTATGTCTTTGACCTAAGAGATCTAAGCAAAATGTAAACCAAAATATAGGACAGAGTTAATTCTCAGTTGACTGTGAGAATTCACATTGTCGGAAAGAAAAATGGTCTCTGTGTCTGACTTGTCATTCTGCACAACAAACATGCATGTTTGGTTATTGAGAAATAAAGTCACCCACTTTTCAGCATCAAAATTTTGTTTTACTTTATTATTGCTATGTTATTTAGAGAAATCCGAGGTCTGGGGGCCTGGTAACTTGAGAGGTGAATATCTGTGCTTTTTCTGAACTTTTGTGTATTCATGGTGAAGAACAGAAAATTCAGTGAGCTAAAACTCCTGTCTACTTCCTCTGAGGATATTTTTTGAGCAAAAGAAGATACAAGTTGCAGCAGTTTGAACATTCCTTGACTTAAATGTCTTCCTTTTTTCCAGGCTTAGATTTACTGCTTATGCATTTTCTCTTCCTGGGCAGGTGGTGTGATTATATGGGGTAGAAGAAATTATACCACAGGTGTGTTAACACCAGTTTCATCTTTTCTGTGATGCTGCCAACAGCTTCGTTTTAACAATGTTCTTGCCACTGGTAGATGACTTAGTTGAAACACATTTCCAGAATTTTTCTGGAGAAATATGCAGAAGTGAGGTAGATTCTCATTTTTGTATTATTTTTCTTGGTCTTCTTCCTTGGTAACTTGGTGTTGAATTTATTTTTCTTTTTCTAATGGCATTATTCTAGATATTGCCACACATGGATAAGTTTGGAAAAGGAAATGAAAAAAGAAAAAGGACAAATGAGAAAGTAATTTTCCTTTATTTTACACTACCTCCGAGATAGGAGATTTTTCCTTATCATAATATAATATTAATAATAATAATAATAATAACAATGTCTTGTTCCTTTCTCGGGCTTCAACTACATTTCTGATTTTCTTTTATGAAGACCTAAGATCTGACTTGCTTCAAGGAGGAATGGTCTGCATTTTAAATTAAAATATTAAACTTTGAAAATAATGCAACCCTAAAAGTACACATTTTCCTGCTTTCAGAAATGTTACAAAACGTTAAGAATTTTCCATTTTTAAATGTAGGGTGCAACACATACTCTTGAAGAAAATGGCACCTGAAAGCTTCAAAAAAATTACGTGGGAGGGAAAACCATATCATTTTAATTGTCAAAGTACTGCATTTTAGTGCTTCAGGATTTAACTGCATCTACAGTGTACAGAAAATGAGTGCACTGAAAATAGATCCTTGCTCAGATATTTTCACATTATTTATATGTCTTTTTTCATTTAAAATTTAGTATTTGATCTCAACAAATATCTCATATCTAATCCATAAATACATGATGAACCTAAAAGGTGGCAAAAAAAAGGAAATTTTTGTTGCTGGTGCTTTGAGATTATTCTCTGTAGTCTTTTGTGAAGGCAGGAAGGTTCACAGAAATGTTGGAGAATATGTGATCAATCTATGTTTTGAATTTGTAATTAAATCTGCACATGATATTCTGGATTATAAGAGTTGTACTCATACTGACACAAGTCAGATCAAATCACATATGACCTGCATAAGCAATGAAATCTAATTGAAACTTCTAAAATTGCAGATGTTGATATGAACTGCTTGCTTGAACCTTCAGAGCAAATCTCGTTCATCTAATTATCCACTGTGTGATTCTGTGAACAAATGTAATTATATAATTTAAGAAACCTAAAGTAAGCTACTCTTCAACAGCTCTTGAACACAAACAAGCTTGATGCTTCCAGCTATTCACAATGTGTTTGTTCAGCTGTAATAGAAGTGGTACCTGCAGAGGTTCGCTGCAGCAAATTATATCACCACTAATAAAATGGCCCATTGCCTGCTAACTTTATTCATATAAAACTTCTACTAATATTTCACATATCCAGAGAAGGGCAACAAAGCCAGTGAAGGGTCTAGAGGTAAGTCGTGTGAGGAGTGGCTGAGGAAGGTGGGGGTTTTTAGCCTGGAGAAAAGTTGGTTGAAGTGAGACCTTATTGCTGTCTGCAAGTGCCCTAAAGGAGATTGTAGGAAGGTGGGTGTTGGTCTCTTCTCCCAGACAATGAGGGACAGGACAAGAGGAAATAGGCTCAAGCTCTGCCAGAGGAGTTTCAGATGAGATATCAGGAGGACTTTCTTCTCTGAAAAGGTGGTCTGGCATTGGAACGGGCTGCCCAGGTGGTGGAGTCGCCATCTCTGGAAGTGATAACTGGACATGTAATTTAATGCTACAGTTTAGTTGACATGGCGGTGTTTGG
This sequence comes from Lanius collurio, assembly GCA_020086605.1. Lineage (NCBI taxonomy): Eukaryota > Metazoa > Chordata > Aves > Passeriformes > Laniidae > Lanius > Lanius collurio. The sequence goes on along the minus strand of JACBWW010000565.1, from coordinate 3,448 downwards.
TTAAAGGTTGGACTAAATTATCTTGAGGTTTTTTTCAACCTAAATGATTCTATGATTCTATGATCTCCTAGTGTCTACAGAGTGTTGAAGCCAAGGCTGGGGGATCAGGTGTTGTGGTTGTGATGGAGATCTGCAGACAAGTTTGCAACGTCTGTTGCTGAACAGCTTTTTGTGCCCATGAACATGAAAGCAATTTGTGTTCAGTGACAGATTATCAGGCATTTCTACAGTGTGCATTTCACAGTTACAAAGACTACGACGGTTCTTCTCCTTGCAATGTTTCCATATTTCCTTTTTTGATTCTTTAATTATGTTATATATTTAGTACAGGCATATGAGAAATTCTTGTGCTTTTCATGGGTGATGTATGAGCGATGAGTCCAGTCTTTGAGCTCCTCAGGCCCAGATGTCATGCTCAGCACACCTGGGCCATGTGGACCCAGCTATGCACCTGATCTGCAGATATCCATATGTAGGATGTTTCATTCTTGGTTCCTGACTGTTTCTCTAGGTCTGTTAGCAGGAGTAAATCTGCTCAAACTCCAAATCATGGAGTTTGATGTGGAGCTTATCAACTTTCTGCTGTTTTCCATCACATCAGAAATGCATTTCACGCTTTCATACTTCACTCTAATGGTATTCATTCTGGTTGATAAACATATAGATCATATAAATATATAATTTTCTTATCATTTTAAGATAACATACATCAACTTGTTTTCTCATTACTTTCCTTGGTTATCTTGTCTGGCATCATGATCTGAAGCCTGGTATTTGCATTCATTTTTCCTGCCCCTTAATTCCCAGTTGTTTTCATTGTGCCACCATTTGAATGAAAGTTGTATTACCTTGAGAAGACAAGAAGCTACTCGTGTTGGCAGCAGAAGACATTACTAATTCTGGAAACTCTGAATCGTCCTAGGTGCAGGTACCATAGGGGCTGGGGAGCGGTGTCTGTGAGGAGAGGCTGTGGCTGTGCTGTGATGGACACCAACAGCTCCAGGTGGCTCCAGCTGATTCACACACAACACAGCTGAGCCTCTCAGCCATGCTGGCTGTGCCTCTGGGAAAATGTATTTTAGAAAGGGGAAAATACTGCATGGAAATGAAGAGTGAGGGAAAAAGCATGATAAACAGCCTTGTGACACCATGGCCAAAGAAGGAGGAGTGAAGGAACTGCTTCAGGTGCTAGAGCAGAGACTTTGCAGCCTGTGGAGGACCACTGTGGAGCAGATGGATATTTCCAGAAGGACTGCATCTTTTGGAGAGCCCACACAGGAGCAGATATTCCTGAAGAAGTGCATCCCCTCAGAAGGACTCACACTGAAACAGGGGAAGTGTGAGGCGTAAGGATTAGCAAAGAGGGACTCTTCTGGCTTGACTGTGACCACTGTCCCCAGTACTCCATCCCTCTGTGCAGCTTGAAGGTTAGGATGAGTGTAAGAATTGGGAATAAAGGGATGAAGCTGGACCTGGGAGAAAGGTATGGGTGGGGGGAAGGTGCTGTTTTAATATTTTTTTCTATTCAAATCTAATTTAATTGGAAATAAACTAAATTTCCCCCAAGTCAAGTGTGTTGTGCCTGAGATGGTACTTGGTAAGTCACCTCTCTGTCCTTATCTAGACTCAGGAGGTTTCTTTCTTCCCCTTATTTTCTTCCCTTGTCCTGCTGAGAAGGAGGAGGGTGAGAGCACCTGAATGAGTGTCTGTCAGGCAGCCAAAGTCAACTCACTACACATGTAAACTCATGAAGACAAAAGTACTTTCAATTAACAATTTTTCTATAAGTAACACTGAAAGTAAATTTATGACTGCTATTTTCAAAATATAAAAAAATACACCTAGGATGTCCTGTGGATTGGATGGACCTTCCATGTTTTCACTTTCCACTATATTGTCCCTCGCAAGTTATCAAATATCTTCAAGGTTACAATGCTATTTATAAAAGAATTGCAAAACGTTGCTGTGTGAATCCCTCCTCCCTTGGTCCTGTCAGTGATTATTTGAAGACCTGCTTTCAAATAAAAAAAAAATTTGGAAAGAAAGGGCATGACTTTCCACTAAAAAATCTACATGACTTTTCTTCATCGAGTGTTGTGACATGGGATTGGCTGTGTTCTACTGACAAGAAAATTTCCATGTTGAAAATCTCTCTATGATATCAACGAGAGGAAGAACTGTGAAGAAAGATTTGCTTTCCTGGTACAGGAAAGAAGAAGAAAGCAGGAACAAGAGACCAGGTCCGTTAACTTTGAATACTGAGCCTAGGCTATTTTAAGAACAACTGCTGTAGGCCTAATTCATGAGGTAGGTGGTCCATTCTTTAGCGTGTATGGGATTTTTTTTTAATGTTTGTAATTCTTGATTTCTATTTCTGTTTCTCTCTTTAGATACTTTTTGTAATAAAGAAGAAATGAATGGGAAAGCAAGGAGATGTATGACTGCCCTGTGAAAAACACATTTGGGAAAGGAGGAAAAGAAATCCTGAGCCTACTGGAGACTTGAACATAACATGAATATGTGCTTTCACAGCAAATTATTATGATTTATGCCAACTAAGCAACAATCAGTAAGATATTCTCTTCATATAGCGAAAAACTTGATGAACAGGCCAAACCCACCTGTCTGAAACATCATAGACTTTTGAAATATGCTACAGGTCTATCACAGAAATATGTAACATGTAATATGTCCCATATTTGATATGCATTCCTCACAAAGACTTATTTTAACAACAATTTTATAGATCCGTTATTGCATTGGTATAAGTAGTTTAATTGCAGGTATAAATAATGCAAGTATTGGCCTTGAAACTTCTGTTTCAAAGCCTTATTGTTCTTTTGTATATGAAATCTTTTATTAAAAAATTAAATCCTACCTGAATGACTTTCTTTTCTTTTGCGCCAAGACCATTTTTTTGGATAGAATTACAAATGATGCTGGATTCTCTGTGTGGTTTATTAATTAAAGGGCTGGAGGATATTTGACAAAAGACTAGCTTAACGAAAAAATCTAACTGTTTGTAATGAGAAATATAAACTATGATATAGTGTAAGCTTATTGTCAGAAATGCAAAGTACTACAGAATCTTGCCCTCTGGATTTTGAAAAATGCTGTGGTTTGATAAAAAGCTCATCAGTTGAGAAGGTGGCACATGGGGTCTTACAAATAATGTAATTCTGCTTTTTTACTCAGCCCATGAACTCCTTAGTGTGGCACCAGTATTGGCTTGCTCATATTAAACTGAAGCCATTTATATCTTAAGGAAGATTTCTTACCTCTGGTGAACTGCTGCAGACACTTCATTCTACTGGAGCAAGTGAAATTGATAACAATTGCATACATGGTGTATCCAGCTCCTTGTCTAATGAAATGACAAAGCATTTCATTTGTTTTTACTCCTGTGAGTGGTGTTTAAGCTTCTAAACAATAAAGCCAAAAAAAAAAA
>JACBWW010000564.1:0-30040 GCA_020086605.1 Lanius collurio | reverse complement strand
GGTACTCTGCTCCTCTTTGAATGGAACTTTTGCCCAAAAAATGAAAGTACAAGCCAGCACTTCCCACTTGCTTCTAGTGAAACAAAGTCTCCTAAAACTATACAGGAAATTTTGTTCTAGAAGCAGTAGCATGACTAGCCAGAGAACAGTCTTGAAAGGAAATGGCAAACCAATTTTTTTTTTTTTTTTAATTAAGAAAATAGTAGCAGGTATTAACATAAATATATAATAGATGACAGCACAAGGACCTTCAAAACTCAAATATTTAACTGGATTATGTGACAGCCACAATAAAGAGCAGAACTGCCTTGAAATGACATTTTTGCTATCACACACTTAAAGGCATGGAAAATGTCTTTCTTATGGCACACCCAGAAGTAGTTAGTGCTTTCACACCAAGAGATTTTTATGTTTATTTTTTCCACCACTATCCATTCTCTGTGTAAATGCCTTTAGTGGTTCTGTAGACACAGCACATAGGACATGCCCAGAGTACAGCAGCAGGTTTTAGCCAAAAAGTCATACTGATTTCCAGAGACAATAATGACATTTTCAGATACAGAATGTCTTAAGCAAATATTTTCACCATTGTGCATTGTACTTCTTGTTAATAACTTTTCCTTCTCTATCATTCTTGGACTAAAATCAAAGGAAAATATGCTTAGTAATATCCCTTTCTTTACAAATTGAGGTAATGCAGGTAATGAGTATTTCATCTGCAAAAATAGAAAATGCAGCTTTTTCCTCTACAGCTCTAGCTACATTAAAAATTTTCATCAGAGATTGTTTGTTTGTTTGTTTAGCTACAGCAGCTTGTTAAATATGAGACTTAGAAAGAAGAGCATTGAAAACCTAACATCTTGAAATTAGGTGGAAAATAACAGCCTGTAAATTAAGAATATTTATTTTTCTGGAGAAAAAAAAAGGAACTTTCACAATGAAATAAGTTAAAAAGCATTCAAAAAAAAAAAAAAGAAACAAACAAACAACAACAAAAAAAAAAACTGAACAAAAAAGCCCAAACAAACTAACTACAGAAACAAATGGAAAAAAAACGCCACACCAAAACAACAACAACGCCTTGGTAATTTTACAAACATAGAAACATTTTGTGTGCTTACTTCTGGACCCCACATTTCTCTTTGGAAGTGCACCCCAGTGAGTCACTACAGCTGAAAGGCAACAGTAACCACTGCAAAGTTTTATGTGCCTATTTATTCTGCTATTCTATTAAAATTCCCATTAGTTACCACTCTTTCCCATTTTACATGGTGTGTACATACCATTCACAAGGTGGAAGAAACTACAAATGAAGCCACCCAGCTACATGGAGAATGCACCATGTGATGCATATAAATATCCTTGCATGCAATTTCCAACAAAGAAAACACATAAATGAGAAGATGAAGGTCTGTCACAGCTATAGTCAGGGCTTTTCCTTCCCCCAAGAAGCCTTGATTTCATAGCTATCTTCACTGACATGACAGCACAATTGACTTACACTCCATCTTCATTTGCAGCTGACAACAGTTTAAAACCAACCAAATAGAACTTCATGGAGCAGTCACGTCTGCACTGCCAAGCAGGGATGTGTAATGGGAGCTGATCTGGAGATTGGGATTATTGCTGCTGAGTAAGCAGAGTCCACACAGCAACACCTCAGACAGATCTGCTGCTGACAGGAACTGCCACTGCTGGCACAGCCCTGTCCTCACCTTCTGGGCTAATGTCACTGGGAAGAAATCCCTTTCAGAAAGCTCCAGGGTTCTACAACAGGAACCAAATGAAGAGAGTGGGGAACAGCCAAGAAATCCACTGCAGACAAGTGGTACTGGTGTGAGCTGAAATGCCAGCACAGACCCACCCAGAAAACACAACCCCAGAGACAAAATTGATCTGATCATGGCTTCCTTAGAGAGCCAGTCAATGAGATTTCCTACAGCCTGAGCTGTTTCAGACAATGGCTGCAGGAAAGCAAAAGGAGCATGTCCCAGTAGGGCAAATAAACAGAGGTCAACAAATGCCAGAAAAAATACTTGTTCTAGTTTTACTGTAAATTATCACTGCAAATCTTCACCTTTTACAATGTGGTCATATCTTCAAGGTGTGGCTGTTGATTCACTGTTTTGTAATGGAAGATAGTTTATTATCAGGGAAAGGAGATGTAGAGGTCAATAATATGGTTTGTCTTGATTGTACCATAGTTGTGAGAGAGAAATTAGTTTTATCACTTGTAAAGACACTTCAGAAAAAAAAAAATCCCCAATTTGTTTATAACTAAATCTGTGCTCATTTCTTACGGGTGGCAATCAAAGCTACTCATTTAACAGCCAAGAGTGTGATAGGCATGAGAAGTGCAGTGGGGAGGAAACTATGAGAGGGTGCCTAAGCACTAAACTGAAAATAAGAATAAGGGAAGGAAATATAATCACTGAAATCATTCCTACAGTCCATAGTATTTCAAAAGCCCAGCAGCATTATACAGACAGTAACACTCAGAATGAAGCTTCAGCCATCCAGCTCTTAGATCTGCTCAGTATTGGTCATGAGCATGAGAGTTTCAGCTACAACAGAAGCAATTTCTGACCATCGAAGAACTGGAGAATCAGAGCTGGAGGATGGCATGAACATGGAATGTGGGTCCATGAGAGAGCCCCTGCATTTCTGTGCCCATAAGCACGAGTGTTCAGACACTCCTGTGCCCAGGTGCCTGGGTGCAGGGGCACTGTATTGTGCATCCTTGGGAAGGAGACACCAAATGGTCTCTCGTTCAAATTTACTGTTGTGCAAACATGGAGCAGACAATCTAGCCACATTTCCACCCTGACTCACCAGAGTGTTTAGAACTGTAAAATTAGCCAAGGACCACAGTGAGAGTTCTTGAAGTCTGCAAGTATTTTGTCATTTTCTCCTCCTCAGTAGCTGTAAAATATGCAGGACCTGACAACGTGTCAATCAAACTCACCCTGTGAAACCAGTCCTAAAAATAGTGAGAATCACAATTATTCATCAGGGAAGGCCTCAGGGCAACCTCTACCATATGTTTTTTCCCCAAACCTAAGTAAACTACCCATCTGGAAATCATTCACCTGCTAGTGTTTGTACTCCATCAGAAACAGATGTTGAAGCCCTACAGAAATGAAAGGGGTGGATAACTGCACCACAATCTTACTCCAAATAAAATTCCCTGATCTCTAGCCTAGCTCAGACACATGCTCAATGGAGAAGCATACCTGGATAATGCTATTTTTTAAAACACCAAGAAACCCCTCAAATACTTACAGAACCTGCTATATATCAAAGAGTTTTTCAGAGTCGTGGGGATCTGAAGAGCTGTTCTGACAACAGTGCTGGAAAATGTTTTGGTCAGACCTGATAGGCTGAGGCAGCAAAACAAAAATTAACCTTGAAAGAACACATGCATCTTATTACAATATCTTAGGTACATTTACAGACACAACTAAATAAAACTGCAGTTTGAAAAAAAAAAAAAAGAAAAAAGAAATTCTGAGTGTCAAGGTGACCTCTTAGGCTTTAGTTTTATTAGGAAACGTAAATTCTTACTTTAAGTCTGCTAGAACACTCAAATTGTATTTTAATTGGCTTAAATTAATGTTATATAAAAAAATATTTACCCACAGGGAAAAAAATCCTCACAATAGTAAGAGAAAACAGATTAAATTTGTATGGCATTTTAAATACATATTTGCTTAGTGCTTTACTTGTTTAAGAGTTGACTCTCAGCCCTCTTGAAGTTCAGGTCATATTTCCACTTGACTCTTATGAAAACTGAACCAGCACTTCAAATATCAAAGTAAAAAACCTTGAGATACACACAATGAATAAGGACAAAATCAGATTTATAAAGTTAATAAAGAAACCAAAGTTTTCTTGTATTAAAAAAAAAGAAAGAGCTGTAGAATGAAGTGTCTCTTCTGTTTAATGTTACAGAAATCAGACATTTGGGATAGGGTTCAGTAAAATGTATTAATTGGTTCAGGTTTCATGATGCGAGTGTTCAGTAAATGAGTTTTTAATTGTTAAAAGAGCCATTCTGTGCCCTTTCAGGGAGCAGAAGCAACTGTTTGAGAGCAAATATAACAGAGCACCATAATCAATAAATATATTTTTGTTCTTTAAAAAAATTGCACATCAAAATCTTTATCCTCAACTTCATGAAAGAATTAGAAAACTTTATCAACTTGCATAATAAAATTAAATTCCAGAACTATGCATATACATTTATAATATGCTAGAATGCTAACCTGAATATTTGACCTACTGCTTTTAGAATAGTAGAACTACTAGCCCCCCCTTTTCTTCAAAAGGTCTAGGAATTTACCTCGCTTTGTTAAAAGTGTTTGAGGAAGTAATTTCCCTTTCAGAGAGAAAAAAACAGAGAGGATACCTCTCCTCTGACACATCCTGCACTTACAGACTTAAACATTCAAAAGTTCCTACAAAGGTGGGTGGGAATCCTTTTAATAATGATTTAAGTTCACTGTAGCATTTGGCAAAAGTTAGGAAGATGCCATTACCTTCTCAATTATATATTCCCATGATTAAACATTCACTTTGATTATACCCAAGAGCAATATTCCTCATTTGGTTAATTTTTCTCCCTAGAATCACTTCATTTTATTGTCTGAATCTTGCTGGCTTATGTCCTGTTGTATATTTCAACATTTAAAATCAAAAGGAAGAAATGAATCTATTTACTTTTTTAATATGAAGAAGTGACTACTAGAATGATTTTGAACTGGCCCAATTTGTCAGTTCTCTGAAACTCCCATCACAACCATCTCCAGCTCCCTGACAGCAATACACATGTGTGGTATGATTATATTTAGATGTGCAAATACCTATGTATTCGTGTAAGTTACCCCATATATTCAGTGGGAATAGCAGCTTGATGCTCCTCAAAATCCTGAGCAAATTAAAATGCTGCTTAAGCATGGAAAGACCAGAGATACAGCTCACAGCAGAGAGGTCACCACTAAATGGGAACTGATTAAACCCCCCATTTCACTCAGTTCAACACATTTGTTTCCAAGTCTGAATTTTGCTGGACTCTTTCTGGTTCACAGCAAAGCTCTTGATCTTTGATGGTCCTCTGATTACTTTCTTCAGCTCATCAGCATAAAAAGCCTCAGCTGGACAATGATGGCTCATCCTTCTCCCATGGGAGGGAAGGTACAGATTAACCAGCTTTCAAGCTATTGACAACAGGAACAGTCTCCTTTCCACAATAAAAGGATATCATTTGCATTTGCATTCACATTTATGATCATTGTAGACATTGAACAATAGTTATAATGAAGCTCACAAGAGCTTCAAATTTTCCCTTATTCTCTGAGGTATTTCATAATTTAATATTGAAATTTTAAGAACTTCCCAGAGTAATTAATTATGATTGGATATAATTTGTATGCATCATTGTATTTACACATCAAAACCAAAACCTAATTTGCTAAAGGAAGTCTTATACTGTGCATTTTGCAACATTACAGGCACTAGAATTAATTAGATGTTGTTTAAAATCCTCAGAGTCTTTTCCTTCACACCTTCTCAAAAAAAGTTCTGCTATCTATTGTTTCATCTTCCATCAGGATAAAGAAAATATTTCAGCACTTTGCAATCATGTTGAAGAGAATAAATTAGCAACAGGTGTCAAAATATTATCTGAATATTTATGATGGAATGTATAGAGAATAATTTAGAACAAGTTACATTGCAAACATTTGGAAAGAGAAGTCAAAATAGAAATTATGCTATTTAATTAGACAGGTCTTAATAATTAATTCAAATTTTCCTTAGCAGTATGGGAGTCCTCTTTCAGGGTACCTTGATCAGATTAATTGGATCCTGAAGAGCATAACAGAACCCCCCTGGCAAAACAAATGTTTGCAGGTTTAAAATTGAGACATTATTTATAGTGAAAAAAACAGCCACTAAACTGTACTTTACAGAGATGAAGCAGTTCAAATTATTCTGCCTGAGCACAATCATCTTGTTGGGCTTAATATTAGCATAGATTCAAATTTGTTTCTTTAAAAATAGGACTACTTGGTGCTTTTAGCACAAGTTTTGAGACAACTGTTAAAAGCACCACTAAAACATACCAGACCAGCTTACCTAAGATGTGTATGTGAAACTAGAAAAGCCTAAATTAATTGAGAGATTGTGACCATTATTGTGATTTGTTAAGCCACTGACAATTTTTAACATAAAACTCTTTAGACTTGCTGAAATTATTACACTAGTTCTGTTTGTGCTGGATAATTAGAGCAGATTTTAGCTATTGCAAGGAAGTCCCTGCATAGCTGAGCTCTTCAGAACACTGCAGCTTCTGCTGGGCACATTTATGGCAGTCTCCACACAGACACAGAGGATTTCTTCATGAGTTTTAAGGGTAAAAACAAAACCCTTAAGCCTTGTAAGGAGACAAGTGGCAGAGCCAAACCCGTAGGATTGTGAACCTCTCCCTCAGAGTGCATCCCAGGCTTCCTGCTGGATGGGAATTGGTGCCTTGGGCCTCCTCTCACAGTCCCACGAGGTGCTGAGTGCCAAGGAACGCAGGCAGGTTTGGGTGGCACCGGCACAGGGCACTGCCAACCCTCTGCAGTGCTGAGCACAGAACTCCTGCAGGGGACCAACAGGGGACCTTGGCAAACCCTTTCACACCACGCTGAAGAAGAAACCAGGTGATGGGCAAATGTGGTTTGACAATCCATCAAAAAATGTAAAAAAAAAATTTAGAAGATCTCCTTTCCCTGTCCTTTCATGCTTTGTCATCACAAATTTGGATACTGGTCTGCTTCTTCCTGAACATCAAACTGAAAGCCACATTGCATAGGCACCTTTGCAAATTTACTCTCCATGAAATTTTTTAAACTTCCTACAATTATAAGGGATTTGTTGTAATCTGCAAGAACTGATGCCCCCTCTAACTCCACACCATGCTTTCTATCCAGAGCTGCACTCAACATAAAATTTATGGATTATCTTCTTGGTTTAATTTTGGCTTGGCTCTATAGAAATAATTAACAGTAATTCACAGGGAAATTTAAAGTGCAGTAAATAAAAATTGAGTATAAAAATCTGAAAAATATAAAATTCCACTACTTTTTCCTTTTTTTTTTTTTTACAGGAATAAACAGTCCACATTTTTTTACTCTCATGGCATGCTATCATTGAGATGATATAAAATAAATAATAAGGAATTTACCAAGACCTAAACAGGGTTCCTAAAATCATATCAACTTAATACAATTATACAAAAAGAAAATCACAGACAAGTATTTATAAACACCTTAAATCACTCAGATATTCTTTTTCCCTTTCATAGCGTTAGTCACAGCTAAATAGTGCATTAAATAATTACATGGTTTGGGCAAAGAAGAATTTGACATAATCACTACTGCATACATTAATATTCTAATTTTACAGTTTTGTTTAGAGTAGATGTGGTATTACAATTATAAATTAATTATGCAATGGTTCATCCTTTGTGTGTTAACTACCTTCACAAGTAATCAGCCAAGAAAACAGAAAAAAATATTATCCCAAAAATTCACTTCACCACACTGTTCTTTGATCTCTTTAATACGTTGAACATTCATTAACTCTTGATTATATTTTCATTATTATATTCTGTGTGTAGCTGAAAACAAATCCAGCTTCCTTCAGGCAAACATTTGCAATCTAAGAAAGTCAATTTCTATTAACAAAATCAATCTCAGGCATGAAATTTTAACACACACCCTCCCCTAAAAAACTAAAAATTCACAAACCAAACCCCCTAAAGTAACTTTCAGTCTATTTAATTGTTAATTGTTATTCTGTTATACATGAAACAGTTAGGGATTTCCACAGGATAGAACAGTATCCAAAATTTCCTTTCATATCTTGGACAGACTAGGGAAGCTCTTCAAAGAAAGCAGTACTGGGTGAAGTTGCCTCTAGATCACTATGATTCTGCCTAATTTAAATATATGCATAATTATTTTATTATTTTAGAATAATCAAGCATCTTCTAGATATTGAGCAAAGTGTGGGGCTTTTTTCCTTTTTAGTATTATTATTATTTAGGAAAGGTTTGTGTAAACAATAATTCTCTTGCATATTCGTTTTGCAACCGAGAAAAAAATACTCATTTATATAAGAATTCTCAAGGTAGCAAGAGAGACACCATATCATAGTACTACCATCAGCATATATGCAAAGTCAATTAAGGCTGTCCTTAAGGGATGTCTAAAAACATCTCAAGTGAGAACTAAAATTGGCAAATTATCCAAGTCTACAATAGCTATCAGGAGGTCTGGAAACAATGTTTTCCATGGTTTAAGATTCCAGTTACCAACATTTCTTCAGCTTCTTTGGAACCACTCTGTAATTTCAGTCATATGGCATTTTGGAGATCATATGTGCAAAATTTCAGAGTTTTCAGATGACAAGGCATGTAGCTTCAACAACAGATTTTGCCTTCACAGAGTTTAACTATTGCATATATCTGTTATTGTTCACAATAAAAATTAATGCTTTGAGAAGACTGAATTATTAAAAAGAACATTGGACCTTGCAAGAATTTACCCCTTTAGAAAACACAACAAATTAACAAAAAAAACCCCAAACCTGACATTATTTTGGACAGAGGATGAAGGAAGAAAAGAGAATCAGCACCTCTAAGGAGAACCTTTCAAGGAGAAAAGAGTTTGTCACAAATTTTTTTCTCGTACGGCTGTTACGGTCAGACAAAGTGAGAGGTCAATCTTTTCATGCAGCAAATTAGTGTCCAACAAATAAAGGAGCAGAGAAAAGTATCCCTGTTTCTTGCATGCCTTATACCACCAGAGTTAAAAACAACCATTTAAAAATGAGAGTTTTCACCCTCATTCCATGTAACTGAACTGCACACACCCCTCTGTGTGGCAGTGTAAATGCTTCTTACAGGGGTAGGCTGCAGCACAGACAGTGAAACCCCAGTTTATCCAACAGCTCAAATGAACATTCCACTGATGTATTCTGTCAGAACACTATTTCACCTAAGATTGACAATTATTAGCCATTATCTACCCTAAGCATTATTTTGTCTAAATACAAAGATTCTGAAGTTAATTGGACAAAATGTAGAACCTGTAATCCATACTATTCACCTCATTAGTGTTAAGCCTTTCCCCAATCCTCTGATTTAATTGCAAATGTTTGGTTCACTGAAGCTAATATCCTTTTTGTCATTGTTTTTCAGTTAAAATCAACAGAACTCTGCCAAAGATATAGATTTCCAATAAAGGTTTATCCTTCTATAATTACTTCAAAGCTCATACCAGGCAAGCAAAAGTCATTATTATGCAGGCAAAACAAAATGGCAAAGGATTTTCTGATGCTGAATATTCAACAAATCAATGCAGGTAAGCTGTCTTCATAAACACATTACAAGACTTTATAAATTTAAGGCATTTTGGAGCAGCATTTAGATGTTTCTGGTGTTCAGAATATTGTTCAAGAGCAAATATGAACAGCTTTTGAAAACCTTAGGGCTCAATACTTTCTTTCAAAACCCATTGTTTTCAAAGAGAATAAGCCAAAATTAAAGTTTTAACTTCTGAACCTATAACTTCCTTTGAATTTCTATTTATGATCTTAATAAACCTTGCAATGGTTTTACAGCCACAATATTTAATACTTTCACTACTTAATCTGGTTTGTGATACTGTGAACATGTAAAGTCACAGAATTAATTCAACTGGTCACCTAATCCATTACAAAAGCAGCTCCCATTAGGTGAACTCCAATAGGAACAAGACATTGCTCTGGTAGCAAAATTAATCACTTGCAGATAATTTTCTTGAAAATGTTATATATCTAATCTTGTAATTCTATTCTATTAAAAGAAAAAAAAAGTAAAAAAGGTTTACATTTATATCCTATATATTTAGTATATAGTGTCATGTATTGCCAGCTTGAAAATGAAAAGTATACTAACACACATAATTTAATGAAATAATTATTAATTTCAAGCCACTACTCAAGTACATTTACAATGAAAAGAAAACACTACAGATTCCAATTTTCTCTAAGGTTATTGATATTTTCCTGACAGTAGCTAATTTATATGACAATGTTGGGGAGTTTTTTTAAGTTTCTGGTGGATTCTATGGATCAAAGACTGCACAAAAGCCTCAGGACCTTATTTCTTCTATGAGCAGATATTCTTGTAGCACGCTCAGATAGCAGCACTGAGATAGGGACACACTGGCTGAGAGTCTTTTTGCCTTCCAAATGCTATCCAGGAAACAGCAACAAGTTAGCAACAATACTAAAGAGTAAGTACCAGCCACAGCAATGTGCTTTGTTAATCCCATTTCATATCGTGCTGTAAAGTGTGCTGGGCCCAGTTAGACACACTTATGCTGCAAACCACAGTTATGCCCATTCATCTGGCCTATCCTCAAAATTCAACACAGCCACAAAAATTTATTTTCAGGATCATATATTACCAGAGTTCTCTGATACTTTCCTCAGGAAAAATACCAGCACATGGCTGAAGATGTGAGAATTTACTCTCATACCTTGTGTGATAAAAGATATGCAAATATGGAAGGGGAGAGAGAAATTAAATCAAAAGGGGTTTGTGAAATAAGTAAAAAAGAGAGGAGCCAGTGCTAAAAAATATACTGACACAATCTTAAATATATGTTCAAAGAGCTTTGTACAAGAAAAGAAAATGAACAGAGTACCCTGTTCAGATGTGAAACAGACAACTGGAAGGAGTATCAGCTTGAAGAGGATCACACTTCCATAACCACCTGGTGATAGAGTATTTCTTGGTCTCTTCAAAGCCATTTAAATTGCTTCTCCTGGGTGCTGGGGGGTGGGCAAGCACAAGTTCAGTAAAATAGAGATGATATTGCATTTTGCCAACAGGAAGCTACAGACACTTTACATCCATGCTGGTATTTGAACTCCAGAGGAAACCTCCACATGTGAAGTGGTGGTTTCAGAGAGATGTGCATCTATTTGGTTGAGAATACAACACAAATTATGAATTACTGAGGTTTTAGGCATCACTCTGACTCTTCTTCTTATCAGTTTCAAGGGATTTAGTGAACTCCAGTGAGGGTCAAACTATCTGGCACTCTTTGGAAATGCAATGAAACCAGCTGTTTGGGTTATATAAGGAAATCTTTTGTAACTATTTTCCTAAGCCAGTTAAAAAAATATATTTTTTCTCCTTCATAGACAATCTAGTAGAAAAATCTCTCTTCGAAATACTTTGGCTGATAATAAACTCTACCGGGAGAAACACAAATATTTTGCTTAAAAAGCATTTCAGAGCAATCTTTTTCATTCTTCAAATTAAATCTCCATATTATTTTGTTTAGCATTTGACTAAGATGCAAACAGGACACCCTCCACCCTTTGGGAGCATATAGCATTTTGTGTGCTATGTGCAATTCTCTGCTCTCAAAGGAACAGCCACACCAGTCGGATGACAACTGGCGTTGCACAGATCACTCTTATTCCCCTATAAAGATGATATAATCAACGGAAAATAAATTCTCCATCGGGGTGGTCAAGTAAACTGGAGGTGGAGGGACACAGTAATACATAAAAAAACCCTCTGATGTAGCATGAAATCTGTTACTTTCTAGGTAGTTTTCCCCCCCTGTTTGTTTTCCAATGGTTAGGTTATTCATTTGACACTGAACTACCTGCTTCTCAGGGGTGCTGTAGTTGCTCCTTGCTACTTTTTAAGTTAAATCATGACAACCTGACATTTTGTTTTGCCTTATATCTCAATTTCATTGTCACTCAGACCTTTAGAAACTGTTGATGTAATACAGTAATCTATTCTCATAGTGATATTTAAATACTATGTGCTTTACTCATAACACTGTGATAGATCCCTTGAAACCTCTTGTCAATATGAATTATCAATCATATTGTCTTTCCTTTTAACCAGCTCCTATTCCTCAATCTCATTCTGTGATATAACTGATTTAGCTCCTGCCTCATGATAACTGTATCTTAAAAAAATGAGTCTGCCTTTATTCTACAGCTCTTTCTTTTATCAAATCAGAACTAATGTTTCAGTGGCTGTTAGATTTATTTATACACCACTATTTCAGCTGGGCTTACTTGTTTTGTCAGTTACTTAAAGAGGCCAAAAAGAAATGAGTTTACTGGAGTTGTTCTGCAGCAACAAAAACGTCCCAAAAATGAATAGAACAACCATGAATACCATAAGAAACAAGGAAAATTAATATATTAGCTTAAAGTTACAGTTCAAGTTTCCACACAGCATACAAGAAGGTGTGGACATTTCAATTCTCTGCAAGCTCAGGTACAGCCATAAAAATTTCCATTGGACTCCAGCACAGATATGGCACACTTCTCCTTCCAGCACGTGGCACTGCTGGGCTTGGCCCCAGCACATGCATCATCCATGCTGGATCCAAGATGCAAATCACACTCAGAAGATTTTACAACAAATTCTATAGTTATGACCCCTTATGAAGGACACCAAAGGAAAAAACAGCAGAAGAACTTTCATACAGATTATAACAATGTAGGTAAAAAAACTGCAACAAACATTTAGGAACACACTCTTGATCAGCATTACTATTGTTTCCACAGAAGACCTTAGTCAAAAGTCAGGACTGAAGGACAGAACAAGAGTGTCATCAGTACAAAACTTCACAAAATGCAGACACAAACAGTAACTGAGCTGTTCACTTCCCTGCTTAATCTGGTTTAGAACTTATTCCTATCCATTTTCATGGTAAAGACAACACTGAATTAAAATCCCCTGGTAAATGCTTATTACATTTCACGTGTTTAAGAAAAGCCAGAACAATATCTAACAGTTCCTACTCAGCCCAACCCTTAAACAAGTCTTACATTGTGTGCAAGTGCTGAATCCCACTTTCCCTCCAAATATGAACATGAGCAAAAAAAAAAAAGTATATTCTGTAAAATGTCTTAATGGGTTCTTCATTTTCACCCCCTGTGAAGATATTGTAGTCTAGCCCCTCGATGTCTCATGTTCTGTTCAGAAACACAATTCTTCTGCATTAGCACAGTGAGGCAGAGCATGCTGGTATTTGAACTCCAGAGGAGTTACAAAAGCCTCCAGCCAAAAGAGAAAATGTGATTGGGTTTCTGATTTTGGTTTATTTGGGTTCTTTTGGGGTTTGTTTATTTTTGCAAAGAGAGTGCCACAGCATAGGCTTCTGGGATGCTTTAAATATTTGTCAGAAAAGTCAGAGAACTTCCTTTCCTAAAAAGAAGTTGAATATTTGGATTAATTTGCTAATATAATGAATATGATATAGCACATGAAACTCTAGTTCCCCAAACATTATTAATTCATTCCACAAACATATACTCAATTTTTAAATAGAAACAGACACTTTACACATAACAAAATGGAAGAATGAAAAAAATATTGTGTCTGTCATTTACAGTTCACACTGAAGACTGCAAAATTGTTTCCTTCTGATTCAAATTCTCATGACAAATAACTGCACTGTCATTTCTAGTGCCATAGAACATAATCCTGAATGCATTGCAAAGCAGATAGTAGTTGATCATATAATCAAGCAAAAACACCTGACATGAAAACACAAGAAGCTACTGATTTCTCAAGTCACACCAGCATTTTTCAATAGGGCTTCCTCTATGTACAACTTCACCTTTCCAGAAACACCGTGTAAATTAAAGGATTTTTCTCACACTATTACCTTGTGCTCTGGTATCCCAAATCCAAGGGACTTTAAATAGTCTATTAAAGGCTTTTCAGATTAGCTCAGTTGGTGAGAATATGATGGGATAAATAATGCCAAGGCCATGGATTTGATCCCTTTATGGGACATTTACTTCACAGTTGGACTCAGTGATCCTTGAGGGTTCCCTTCCAACTGAGAATGCTCTGTGATAAGGTAGAATAAAATATGTATATATAATATCTGATAAGATACCTGGTAATACTTTCTGCTCTTCATCATTATGTCTGCTTATCATAATCACTCTTGAACACCTGAAAGCCACATGCAGGGTGTACTGTGAGTAGCCTGCCTGGAGGCCCTGTACCAGTTTGAAACCCAACCAGTGGGACAGCACAAGTCAGAATTATAATTTAACAGGAAAAGTAAATCAATGCAGTAGTACAAGAACACTGAGTCAGGATACAACCTGACACCCTGTTAGTCAGGGTGGTGATAGCAGTCCAGATGAAGTGGTGCTATTGAAGCAGTGATCCTGTAGAAGGGTCTGGTCTTCACCTGATGGCCCAGTGGCAGTTCTTGCCCTCTGGGAATGCAGCAGATAAGGGCTGCTTGTGCTGTTCCAAATCCCAGATTATATCCAGGTAGGAATGCTTGGCTCCTCCTGGCTGGGTGGAGCATCTCACAATGGGGTGATGGAGTTCTACGAGTCATGTGGTGGCTCCTTGATGTCCCATTAAACAGAGATAGTCCCCGGAGGGAGTTATCAGGGATGAGGCGTGGTAGGAGATAAGGAACACAGCCCCACCTGCTCTAACAGCTTGTGAAGATAATAATAGAACACATACTATTGGTTACATCTTACATTGTAACCTGGGACAGGCCCATAAAAGGAAGGCAAAACTGGCACAAAACACGTCTTTCTGCCCCACAACCATCACCTGGCTGAGGAACACTGTGATGCCTCTGGGAGCAGGAGGAGAGAACGCCCTGGTCCTGCACCCTTGGAACAAAGTCCCAAGTGAGTTGTGGAGCTCCTCTCCCTGCTCTGGCGTTGCACAGCGAGAGCGCTGCCAGTGGACCAAGGTTCAGCCACAGCTCTCAGACACCGCAGCTGCATCTCAGAGGAGGCACCTCCACAGCCCAGCCAAACTGCTCCTGAGATTGGAGATGGCAGAGAGGACACTTCCAACAGTAGGGAAAAAAAAGGCAAAATTGCTCCGCTCCCACCACCACGTCTCAGCAGCAACAAAGGTATCACAGTGTGGAGGTGACCTATCCCGTGCTTTTTAAAGTAACCACAGCTTTTCCAACTGTTTCTAACTTTTTCTCTACTTTCCTCTTTTTTTCTCTTTGCCTCTCTTACTATTAAATTAAATTATATCAATTTTTGACATAACATTTAATCTTGTTTGGTTTTTATCTCAGTTTTTTTGGGGAATATCTTAAACGTTCAAAGTTCTTGCCATTTTATTCACAGAGACTTCGTTTCCTTTGCTCTTCTGTGTTTAAACGGGTTCATAACAGCTGCTAAAAAGAGATGGTTGACAAGTTGAACAGCAAAGACAAAAGGTGGCTGGGAAAGGAGCAGTTTTACAGGGTTATGCAATGTTTCTTCTAATTTGTTATGAGATGTTTCAGTCAAAGAAAATGGCTATAAATACCATTCCTCAATGTTTATAGACCAGGTTAAGATGTTAAGGAAACTTGCCTGTCTGACCATCTAGCCCTCTGTGTAGGACTGAGACCCCTGGTAGTGGCAGCTCTGGACACCGGACCAGTCCCTGCTTGACTCCCCAAGGTCACACCAACCTTCCTCACCGGCCTGACCCTGGCTTGCCCTTGGCAGAGTCTCAGACATTCAGACTGTTGGAAAATTATACAAAATTTACATTTTTTTTTTAACTTTGGTCAAGTCTTGTCCACCTTTGCCCCAGGGGCAAGGAATTTTAAGGTTTTTTTCAAAGGACTGTTTCATCACTCAAGGTATGATGAGTTTAAAATCTCAACAGACTGGGAGTAGCACAGAAAATACACAAAAGATAACAACAATCAACGACCATCAGCTCCAAACATCACCTCTGGCATGGTTGGAGACACCTGGTCCTCAAATGACTGATGATAAGAGATAAGAATGAGGACCTAATTAACATTGGAGGCGAAGAAATCCGTAACCAACAGGAAACCAAATACTAAGAATTACATGAGCTGGGACCATTCGATGAACATTGAACCATGAATTTCTATGGGTTTTGACGGTATCTGAAAAATCTAGTAAAGGGTTTTGGTCATGGAATGATTTTCTCTGCACACCCATGCTATATGTGGATGAAATTACTTCTGTTGCACATCTTGGCCAGAACAACAACTGGGCCAGAATAAAGTTGATTCTCTAACACTAAAAATGTTGGAGATTTTTTTTGCTTTTCCCACAGTTTCAATGACAGAAGGACATCACAATTTTGGCCACTTGATCTAACATTGTCTCTTAATAAATCAAGGGGTATTTTAGATTCTCCTAATGACTACAGAAGACAATTTTTTTTTTTTATAACCAAGCACAGCACATGCTTTGTTTCTATACAGATAAAATAGAAAATTGTAGCTGAGCACTCAATTCAGTCATTTCAACCTTTTCTGTGTCTCAGACTCAATGTCAAAGGTATATCAGTGCTTGCTAAATGAGATTTCAAAATACAGATATACTTTCTCAGGTCAACAAAAAAAAAAAAAAAAAGAAAAAATAAAACAAACAAACAGGCAAAAAAAACCCACCAAAACACTCCAAACAAAACAACCCTAATCCAAGTCATCTAGAGCCAGATTGTTGCTAATTTCATTCAGACTGAGTATCTTAATTCACATGTACTCTATTTATCTGTATTTTTTGATACAATTTAATCAATCTGTCTACAGAAATTCTATTTTACTATTATGGTAGCGCTTGCCAATTATTACCTAGACACTAATGTCAGCCTCCTTCAGGGAGCTGACCAAAAACTTTCAAAAACATTGGCAAAGCAACAGTTCCAAACCCAACTGTTCCACAGAATAACACTGAACAATCTGCATGGCTGGCCCAAAGCAGCTGCTTTTTACATGGAGAGAAAATTCTCTCTTCTATATTGGATGAATTCTTGGCTTGTACAACATGAAGTCTACAGCGTGAATGGATCTCTAACTGTTGCTGAAACAACTCCAGAACACATTTCTTACCATGGAAAACAGTAGGATACCCAGTCTGAACAGCTACCAGCTTCATTCAGAGGAGCCAAAGTGTATTTAGGATGGTTGCAAAGCATAAGATATGTTCAGCATTTGTAGTGATCTTTCTTGATTTTGTCACAAGAACTGTGTGGTACTCAGCATTCAATTCAGATTTATGGCCTCCAGAGGCATGCAATTACATCAGGTATCTCTCCTTAGATGAAATATGCTTTAAAATATGATCCAGTTTCTGTACAGGCTCTGAAACCAAAATGAGAAGGCAAACTAAAACCAAAACTCTCAGAACAGGCAGCATTAGCAGCATTCATCCATCTGTTTGTACAGGCACTTAAATGTGAGGCTGGGAGACGTGGACTGCAGTTTTTAATAGTGCCTTCATGTCTTAATAGCTGTCATTTTGTGAAACTGTAATTTATTTTCAATTATTTCTGTGAATAAGCTTCTAAAAATGTGTGTTGATACTTTAGGATATTTAATTAACTACTAATAAGAGAAGTTACAAGCAATCAGACATTTTTTCAACAATTTATCACTTGAAGTAATACTCAGCTTCTTTGAAATAGTTGTATGACTTTCCAAGTTTCTTTTACTCAAATGGTGCTCAAATTACATCCTTTCTTTAATCTAATATTTTATCTTCAGCTTAAAATTTTCCATCTTTCCCAGAACAAACTGGCAAAGGGAGCAAACCAGTGAAGAGATCAGCAGTGAAAGCGCGATTTTCAAATTGATTTGTAAACAGCCATAACGCAAAGAAGGCATTAATTTATTGGTGCAGTGTAAACCTCTGGATAATTCATCAACCCAGGCACTGTGTAGTGCAGAAAGCACTTGGAAGGAAAGAGTCAGAGAGAGGTCAGGGCCTGAGCTGCAGCTCATTTCCCTGCACAGCCACCATCCTGAGCAGCACACATCAGACACTCCAAAAAGCATTCCCTGGGCCTGTCTCTCCCAGCCACGTGGCAAACAACAGGCATTAATATAGAATTGAAAAGCCTTATACCCATTCTATTAGTTCAACTAATTCACAGTATTTGATTAGATTGCAAATAGGCTTCTGCTGCACCTGCAGATCTGAGCCAGCACCATCACTGCTGAGGCAGGAGAAAACCCACTCAATTAAAATCTGTGTGGGCACCTTTGCTGGGAGCACTCAGAGGCAGCTAAGGGCTTTGTGCCAGTTTTGCAGGCATGGAGCAAAACTCCTTGCTGCACCTCACCTGAAAGCCCGTAAGGCTTCAGTACAATTTGTTCAGAGTGCTTCATCTACCAAAATTTGAGCAAACCTCCCAACACAGACACGGCTATAGGTGGGGGAGCCCATTCCCTGTGCTGCTCAGCCCCTCTGCAGCAACACTCCCTCCCAGGCTGCCACACCAACGTGGGAGCTGGTCTCTTGATTAGTATTTCTCTTAAACAACAAAATTCTTATAAGGATACTATTAATAAGGCCTAAGGACTACATACAACAGTCAGTCATCTCAAATACATTAAATCTGTTAGGGTATGGAGGGAAAAAGCAAGAGAAAACAGACAGGGTTTAACTTCTGCTCTTGTCTTTTGCTACACTACTGCAATCACAGGAACTGCCAGCTTCTCTCTTCCAAAAATCTATTGTGGGAGGTACATTTTTGTGATTAGAAAAGCTGCAAATCCAGCATTCTCTTAACCCGGCAAGTCTGTTTCTCAGGACAAAGACAAGTGCCTGTTTCCCAGCTTTGAGACAAACTTACTTCTCTCTTTTGATGAAAAAAGGGTTTTCCCTGACCGCAGAGGTTGCATGTTAACAGAAGCTATTTCTGCTCAATCAAGTGGCACAACAGGACCCCACTGCAGAGAAAAGAAAACTAGGGAAATTCAACTGGCTCAAGCAGGCATGCCGAGGAGATCTGTAGGCACCTCCATGCTGGCTGTCTGCCTCCACTCCTCAGAAGGTGAAGGGTGACATCAGAAAGGAGGCTGTACCAGGGTGTTGTGCAGAGCATCCTCACCACAACTCCAGCCCAATGGCAGCAAATAGTATTGCTCAAATATTGAAGCATAGAAAATACAATTTTTTTCAGATGATTAATGAAATTAAATTTCAGGTCCATGACTTCTTAAAAGAATTTTTTTTTTCCCAGGAGTGCTGCTTTGGACTCAACTCATTAAGACAAAACACATTACCATTTCGGAACTCAGGTGAAACAGTTTTGATACTCCAAAATCTGTTTCTACATGAGTGTCATGGATTAAAAAGAATGAAAATTATTCATATCTGTAGACATTCAATTGAAGTTGATTTCCATTCTAAAATAGTAGCATGTCTTGTATAGCTTCTGAGATGGCAAAAAAGCAATGCATGCATTTTTGATTTGGGATTTAATTTTGTATATTTAAGCACAATTTGTTAGCTTACAGCACTAGTTGGGTTAGAGCAAATATTGCATTTTAAAACTTTATGGAACTAATTTATAGTGTAGGGCAGGCACAGACTTGATCTCCTGGCAGCAAAATTTTATGTTTCCATTTCAGCAATACTGCCTAACACAATAATATCAGACCAGCAAATCTTAAATATAAGTTAAGCTAACATGATCCATTGCCTTATAAAGCAAAAGTACCCTGTGGAGTCATGCTGAATATGCCAAGTGATTTTTCAAAATTTAATCATCCTAAATGTCAGATAAAGGTGCTTTTGCTGTCATTCTTTAAAACCAGGAAAGAAATCTGAGTGTGCCTTCAAGTTACACAGAAAACTGTTCAAAAATAGCTGTGTTAAAATATTAATCTGCTGTTTGCTCAATGTAAGGAAGGAAATATTGACGTGTTTTATTGAAAAATAAAGAATAGTATATTTTTCTCAATAAAGATGACCAGTTTCATATCAATATAGATATTACTGTTTACTTCTAAGGTCAATTTATCTTTTGCTGGTGCTTCCACAGTAGATGTACAACTACAGCAATGATATTCTGATAAAAAACTTCAGTATGCCTCTAATCAAACATGTGTCGAATTTAACTCTTGAGTTGATCAAATAAACAAATTGGAATGTTTCATAACCTTGCTCTTAACTAGCCTCACTCATAAAATGGGGTTGACATGAAGACTATTCACTAGTAGGTTGCACAAGGAAATATGATATCATAGGCTCAAGCTCCATGGGGCTGAATAGAAAGCAGGAGTTGAATTATAACGAGGAATTTGAATATTTGTAAAGTAAATTATGACTTATTCATAGTGCTCCCCCTAAGGCCACCTTATTGGGGTGAGGGAGAGAGGATATCTTGAATTATTTTTTGTAATTTCATCTTTAGAAAGGGTGGATAACATTAGACAAAATTAAGTAAAATAACCAGCATATCATAACTGACACTAGAATATCTCAGAGAAAAACAGATAAAGAAATATGGTTAGATAAATGATTAAGTTAATAACTATTTTGAACTACCAACTGTGGGTAGTGTCAATGGATTTCAATCCCCCCATTCCCTTTCCTCTTTACACTAATGTCACATGTAAAATACTTCACATTTATGGTTTCTACGTTACCACAAGGACCAAACCAGTCTGTAAAATGCTTTATGTCCTGCAGCACACGGGATTTAATTTTAGGAGGATATCAGGCTTGGAATAAGCTTTGAACCATGATGTGATCTTTCAAAATCTGTGCTTTTCTTGGCAATTTACACATACAAATGAAATGTGCATAATGAGTCATGGCCAAATCCAGGTAACACTCCTATAAACAAGGCTGTGATGGAAAACCACAGCAGACATCAGGACTGCAATATTCTGTTTACACACAGTCTTGCATTCAGGAACAGTGGAATGTTCAAACAAACAAACAAACAAACTAGCCTCCCTCTCCCACCCACCCCTAAAAAAACCTCAACACGCAATCAAAGCAAACACCTAAACCAAACCAACAGCTGAACACAACCCCCTCCCCCTGCAAAAAGAACAAATGAGAGAAAAAAACAAACAAAAACAAATAACTGAATCCACACAACAAAAAAAACACCCATGCATCAGAAAACAACTTCCCCAAAATGTAACATAGAAAAAAACCCAAGAGCACCTTAAGGCAACAGAGGCAATGCCTACATCTTGAAAGGTGCTCAGACTGCCTATGGCTCTGCATGCAGCAATCAAAGTTGAAGAGATGCCAAGAACTCTGCCAAAAGATATTCCTGAAAATTACCTTTAGAAAACCCACTTTAAGAGAGAAATATCTTTTGGTACTGTGCATGCAATGCAGCCATGCTTTTGACAAATCCTTTCTATTGCAGTTCACTGATTAGATCAATCCTTTTGGGTATATATATATATGTGTCATTCTTTGCCCCAAGTGATTTAACTTATGCTTGTGACAAGGCCTCAAGTAGGTTTATAAACATGAAGACTAACACCTCTTGTCAGTGAAACTCAACCAACAAGACTGGGGGTCTCCAGCGAGCAACTAATGAAACCACTGTCATTGTTCACCATTTCTATGTTCAAAAACCATGATCAAGACACAAAAGGCAGCTCTGCAAACCTGCAGTTATACACTCTAGACAAGCTTTTAGTCATCTGGAGGCTCCAAGTGTTCAGATGAACAGTGGCTGGAGCAGCCATTTCACCCCACTGACAATTTACCTGTATCTTAGCTAGGTGGGAAATGGTGTCTTGGAAGGAATTTTGCTGTGGCATTATGGCTTCAACAGCTCCAGGCAACGTGTCAGGAAACAGCACAGCCCAGCTTAAAGAGCCCAGGAGATGCACAGCTCTAACTCCATGTATTTTGGGTACTTTATCTATTTTAATCAAACTATAATCATGCAGTCTGGATACAACAAATGCTCTCCAAACAGCTCGCTCTCTCTGAAGTGTTATGCTGTGTGTGTGAATGGGTTAATTCAAAGGTTGTTGGAGTGGGACATGGTCTGTAATGCCTTGTGAGGTGAGGCATTCCTGGCCAGTTTCCAGCAGCTGCTGGGACTTGGGAGGGAACCACCTCTCACCACTGGACTGGGCAGCTGGGCAGGGCACAGCCAGGGGCTCAGGCAGCCCAGCTTGCTGGCAGGGCAGCCCAGGCACTGTCAGCATCCAGGGCAATTTTGGGGAGCCATGCCTAATCTCCTGCAGAAGGGCTAACAAACTGCAAAAGGAGTAAAGCCATAGTGACCTGAACAGGGCTCATGCTCTTACCTACTGTTCTATTTCTTCATTTTCAAACATGACTAGATTATTCCCCAGCATGCCTGAAGCTATTCCCTTTGGTGAACATCCTATTTTAAACACATAAAATCTACATCAAAAGCACTGCAATAACACTAAGAAATATATTTCTGTATATTACTGAAATATAGGATTTTTTTTTTATTTTCTTTATCAAAAATATGTAAAACAATACAATTGCCATATTTCAAAGGTCACTGCCTTTTTTGATAATTCACTGAAGGAATATCAAATCCAGAGGATGAAAAACACTGAGCAATAGATACTTAGAGGCTGTAATTGTCAGAATAAACATTTTACTCTGCATGCAAAAGAGAAGAAATTATGCTTGACTACATTTTCTACTAAACCCACAAATTACTTGTCAGTTCATCTTGTTAAAAATTACAGTATTTATTTACTTTATTGCAGCTACACCCCTTCTAATATGGATTTACTTGTCCTAATCAATTGTATCCATATAGCTTATCATCTCCATCAATTTAATTTTTGTCACTGAAATTAGCCTCAAATTTTATTGCTCAAAACAAGAGAAATCAGAAACATTATAATGGATTAAATACATGTGTGTTATATAATCACATCTCAGTCATTTTAACTTCTCCATTGTTATGATTCTATTATTTAGTATTCCACTCTCATTTCGCCAGTCAGTCCATGCCACTCATTCAGTTTTGGTGACCACCAGACCCTGATGCAAAAGTTTCTCACTCTTTTCTGATTACTGCAAAACAATCTAAGCGCTCACAAGGCAGCAAGCCTACACCATTACTGTTTTTAAGGAAAATGCTCCTGCTAGCCACAAATAAAATCAGTTCCCAGCTGACTAGCAATGGATTTAAAAGCATAAGAATAGCTTCAGTTAGATACAAGTGATGGCACGAGTGAACAAGATCAAGTAATTTCTCCAGTTAAACAAATTTTTGACAAAATATACTGTAGATGGAAAGAACAGGAGATGTTTCTGAAGACGCATTTATATAATTAACTTGTCCTACCAGACACTACCTGAGTTTCACCTGGCCTTTGCCTTAAGTTCTGCCTTAAGAGAGCGAAGAAACAAAACACTTGTAAAAGACTTGTAAATTGTCACATATATTTATTCTTTTAAGGGTAGAAAATATATAAAATATGATTGCAGAATCATA
The DNA here is from genome assembly GCA_020086605.1 of Lanius collurio. Taxonomy (NCBI): domain Eukaryota; kingdom Metazoa; phylum Chordata; class Aves; order Passeriformes; family Laniidae; genus Lanius; species Lanius collurio. The sequence goes on along the minus strand of JACBWW010000564.1, from coordinate 6,732 downwards.
TTAAGCATATTAATTAAGCAGCACAGCATAAATTAACAGTGCTGCTGAAGCCCGATTTTACAAGAAATTTAAAACAAGGCAAAAAGTTAATTAAAGGCTGGAAAGAACTTGTCTTACACACACAAAACCCCCAAACACATTAAGTACTTCATTTACCTTAAAACATAAACTTTTGTTTTCAAAAAGACTAGTAAGAAATCTTTAAAAAGACAAAACCACAAAAAATAAAAAGTGTGAAATAGGGCAGAAAGAATAAGTCATGCCTCAGATTCTGTTCTTCTCTAAAGTAAGAAAGACGTAGAACTAAGAAAAATAAATAGAGAACTAAATGTCCATAAAAGAAACTCAGATCTGAGATTTTGCTTATATTAGGAATACGGAGTTGTCCTTAAACCAAGGTATAAAACTTAACTGCTAAAATTTTCATTTTTCTTAGCTGAAAGGACCTATTCATGTGACATCAATCAGACTCCTGATTGATGCAACCTGCAGCTCAAAGAATCATTCCCTCTGGGCCAGGTGATCACATTCTCAACCATTTCATCAAGAAATGTCAAATACCCCTGGGCTTTCCAGTTTACAAATCATTCAGAATTCTCTCTTGGCCAGGTAACCTTGTGGGATTTCTTACTCAGAGCTTAATCAGTGCAATGAGGTCTGTAGTGCCAGTGCATAGCTTCATCCGGGACAAACTCCTACAATATTGCAATAAGGGATTTAGACAATAATCTAACACATTTTGGGAAAAAATATTCTTTAAAATCTGTACTGCTGTCATTGCTACAAAAGACAAAGTATAAATTTGTATTATTTTTACTATATTTTGTGGTTTTGTTTTCTTTTCCTTAAAGCAAGACAACAAGCCAAGTCAAACAAACTGCAACACAAAATGTAGATGTTGTACTACAATATTCCTTTTTGGTAATATATTTACTTTCACAGCCACTTGCTCCAAGGTTTAGCAAATAATCTGGATGTGGTTTGCAGAATTATCATCCTGCCTATTAAGCAGATGTAATATTAAGCACTGCAGGAGGCTGCCAAATTAGAATTCATTGAGCAAATCTCATAACAAAAATTAATTCTTTAGAAGTCTATTAATTTGCATTAAATGCCAGTATGTATATATTACATCATGCTATAAAAATGTAGCAATGTGTATGTGTAACACAGAGCATATATACACACACATATACAAATAACCACTTCTTCTCTCTCTCTCAAATCTTTCCTGGGTTGGGAAAAAAGGATAAGAAAGCTGGAGTAGCCACAGAGGATGACATACTTTTTCTATCAGCTTTGTGTCCTCTCTAGTTTTGCCATAGCAACTAAGCTAAATCTTCCTCACTTGGCATCATTAGCTTGATGCTTTGGCTGTGGAGAAAAGAAACTGTGATTTGAGAGGGTTTGAAGGCATATGATCCCCCTTCAGACTGGAATCTCTCATGAAATCCTTAGCTTGGGGTCAGCATCACCATCTCTGGCACACATCAGGCTCCCTCTTTTGAGGCACAAACATGGGCTGGCTGACCCCAAACTCAATTTCCATTGAGGGGCTGTGCTCTCTGCACCTCTAATCCTGTAGTATTGCAGTCAGCAGTCCCCCTGTGGACAAACTCAAGCTGAGCTTGTCCCTGTCCCTGAGCTGGCATGGCCGTGGGGATGCTGCTGGGAGCAGCAGGCCCAGACAGGAGCAGGAGCTGGATCACAGGGCCTGGAATCCCAGAACCTGGACAGCTGGCACATCCCAGAGAGTGGACCAAGCCTAGAAAGGCCTCTACTAACCTGAGCTGTCACCAGCCCGGGCCATCATCCTGCTGGGATCTTCTTTCCCCTCCCACAGAGGATATATTCTGTCAGAGCAGCTGCACAGGCTGGAGCAGGATCTCTAAAAAGCCCAATATTGTGACCACTGACTACCACTCTTTCAGCCTTGGTGACTAAACTACATAAAGGTTTCTGTCCAATTCTACTGATTTTCTGCCTTACAATGGAATTCAAAGTTAGGGCAGATTTATCTTAACTTTTAGCTAAATTCCAATAATTCCAATAAATTCTGTTCATAAATAAATATTTTAAGCACAACATGCCAAACATCCCAGAGATCAAAACAATTTCCCTGAGGAACAGTTGTTCTTTATTCACCCAGAAAAAACGAGCAAGATTATTTGTTAAAGGATGATTAAAACAGAACATCATATTCGCTGAAATAAACAGAAACCTCATATTTAGCCCAAAATAGTTATGATTTGTGACAACATCAATAACACTAAGTGCAGCTTTAAACTATTCAATAAAAATTATTCTGGTTTTAAAGAGGAGTATTTAAGAGAAGAAAGCTATATACCAAACAATAAGATTACACCATTTAGACAAATAACTTCTGTGTTTCTCCCATCACAGAAATCATGTCATGCATCAATGTGCATAAGCCATAAGAGCAGGATGATGAAGCAGTCCTAATAACAGAAGACTACTTGCTAGCCATTTGGCAATTCTATCTCAAATAGCCCATTTCCCATTCTGAATTCTGCTCTAGTGCCATTTCTGAATATTATATTCACTACAAGACAGAGATGCAACTTCTTGCAACAGCAAGAATTACCTACAAAAATGTCACTTGTTTATATGAAGCCTGTCATCCATTTTTAAATGAAAATTGGTGGAAATACCAGCAACTTTATAAACTCCACAACTTTTCACTTCCAAATAACATTATGCCAAATTTAATTTTATAAAAATTAAAGAGTTAAAAAGAATTCTCTGTTATGTGTTTATATTTTTTCCCTCCAAGTGGTATTATTTAAAGTGCCTCTAAAAAAACCCACAAATCTGTTTCAGATTGATTTCTTTTTCTTAATTTCTTTTTACTTTCTTTTTGTTTCAGCAGTCAAGCAAAAAAAAAATCCATTATTTGCCTAGTTCTGCTCGGCTATACTTAATGTTCTTATGGTGCTCTCAGAAGAGAGCACAGGACAGCATACCAATCACTCTTGGCAACACACTGGAGAGTTTGCACATTTAAATCAGGGGAATCTCAGACAGCTTTTGGGTTCACAGGAGTCAGTCACAGCTGACCCCCAGTCGAGACTGCTCTGTATGCTAAGCATTCCTAGCAGCAGTCCCTGTCAAAGGGATAAACTGTCTCATGATTGTAGCTCTGTTCGGAATGAACACTGAAATGCACCTCGTCCTTGAGGATTTGCAATGAAAGCTGCAGGTGTTCTGTTTTCAACCTCTTTGGCTCATGTTGCCTTATTCTGTCCATGAACTTTGAGGTTCTGCAGGTAGTAATGATTACTTATGACCTATATTCAAAATATTTTGACTTTCTATTTGATCCATCTGACATGCCCAGGTGGCATTACCGGTGGGCTCACGCACAGTGAGTCCAATAATATTGCTAAGTACTGGGTTCCTCTTTTTTGCAGAGACCTGGATTAAACTGAAGTCCTGTCATTTAATCTTGCATGTTTGCAACAGAAGATTTCCTCCTTGTCACATTAGGGCAAGAGCTCATTAGTTGTACCTCCCCTTGGGAAACTATAAGGATAGGAATTTGAAATAACAATATTTCTTCTATGCTTAGTACATACTGAGACTATTTCAAATTTGGACAATGACTCTTCATGTTGTAGTTTCCTGCTATCAGTTTGTAAATGAGCTCTCTGCATCACAAATTTTATAAGACTATAAATGACTATTTTAATCAAATGTCTATAAAGAATCCCATCCTTTAAATTTTACCATTAATATTCACAAAAGAGCAAAACAGCAAGATGTAACTTAAATCAACAGCATTCCAAAACCAAACATTTCAAAAAGTCAGTCTCCATCATGGTGATATAGCACCATGAGTCCCACCAAAACCTTGAAAATATTTGCTCATAGAAAGCATAGTTTCACCCTTTTCTGCATCTTCTTTGTTGTTCTCATTTTTTACCTTTTACCTTATTCCTTAATCTGAGATTGAAAATAGGCATTATTTGCATGTTACATTGCATCTCACATATACAAAGATGATTTACATCAACTCCTCCTCTGGTAAAATTATTTATTACAGTTCAGATTCTACTTTGTATTAGAAAGTTTTAAGTATAAACCCCATAACTTTCTCAGACAAGAACTCTAGCATCCAATTCAGCTTTTTCTCAGAAAAATACTAGCCATTAATCATCACACAAAACATATTTTTGTTCTCTCTAGGCAAAATGATTCTGTAGCACCACCTAGTGAGATGACATCACTGTCTGTGATGGAATTCTGAACTCACAGTCAATATTGATTTGCCACTTCCACTTTTGGAGAACGCAGCTGGTCTCAAGATGGTAATTTAGATTCCAACACACAATTCATGATACGCAGTGATACAAGGGGTCACAGGAACCCTTTTTTCCACATTCAGAATGGAACAAGTTCATTGCCCACTGTGGAGATGGAAGAGTGCCTTGACCACCTCCTTCCCCTCTCCTTGAAGTGTCTTCTTGGAAAATACAGCAGCACCTGCCAGTTCTTCAGTATTGCTTTCTACCTGTATCTTACTGCAGCATGGAGCATTAAAAGAACATTCTGAACTTCCTTCACTACCAAAGACTGTAAAAGTGAACTCCATGAAGGCTTGAAAACTCCATTGTATTACTGTGAAAAAGCAGAGGACTTGAGGAAGAGTGTCCAGGATTTGGTAATGAGATCCTTCAAATCCAGCAGTTTTCATATATTAGCAACGTGTGAGGTCTACAGAGCAACTGAAGAACAGCCTAAATCCAAAGAAAACTTTCCCCTGAACTCTTGTGATGATCAGCATATTGGTGTGAAGTAAGAAATTTGATTGTGCCTCTCTTAGCTTGCATAACTACAAAGTTTTATTAATAGTCCCAAAATCCTCTTTTACTGAAGATTGTTTGTTCCAACCCACCAAGTAAACCAGTGAAAAAAGAGTCAGGCAGGAGCTGATCTTCAATTGCTTAAAAAAGAGTAGGGATATACCTGTTTAGGGAAGACATTTACTAAAAAGTGTAAATGATATAACATGCTCCAAACCTTTAAATGATTCTAGTTACCCAGATGTTCCTTGAGAGATCCACAAAATGGACACTACTGGAATGCACTGGGAGAACCTGTAATGTCCTCCTTAGGCTGCTTAACAACTAAGAAACATCTTTCTGACCAACACCACCTGTGAAACGGGTGTTGAGGGAGATGGTGTTGTGCCACCCTGGAGATTTCCAAACTCAACTGTTCCTGAGCAACCTGAGCCAACCTCAGATTTGGTCATACTTCCAGATAAGGGTGGGGACCTGAGGAACTGTAGCCTCACAAAAATGGGTATACACTGCCCATATTCAGTCTCCTACTTCTCTTTCCCAAAACATCAAAGCAGCAGTCCCCGGGAGAGGTGGAGGAACAGAAAATCATTTTTATGAATGTAGAAATAAAAACAATTTCAAGTTTATAACCATCTTTTAACTCCTGAAATGGCCATGGCTTCAGACCAAAGCAGCATCGTGCTTAAACCAAACGCTAATAGTGGCAGAAAAAAGGCTGCTTTGAATGACTTTGGACAAGTCATTCAGTAGCTCTCAGAGGAAATTAACTGTACAGTATAGAAATTTAAAGAATCCAACCCACATCTCACCTTTATATACTGTAATCAATTCTTTAATCAAAAACTTCTGCATAAACCAAAACTTCTACTCTATTTGCTGAAATTGAACTGAAACACATCTTTAAATTAGTTAATTTTGCTTGGAAGCAGAGCATGCAGGTGTACACCAGTCATTAAAAGCACAATGTGATCAATTCACACTTCTATTCATATCATATTTGGATATTTTCTGGGCTGCTTCTCATTTGAGACCACACATGCCTAGTGCAAACCTTTGCTTTCTTTTTGATGGATTTCTGACATTCTGCTCATGAGTCTGTTATCTCACTGCTTATCAGTTTTTTTCTTGAGCTCCCCGTGCTCCCACTGCACAGCAAGGAAGACAACACCTAACTATTTTCAGGCCTTCAGCCACACAAACAGTTTGTCCTGCATGGTGCTCTCACTCCATCAGCACCGCATCGACTCATTAAGACAGGCAAGAAAGGCTCCACAGAACGGTACTTCCTAACTATGTATTTAATCCTAAGCATTACATGTTTTTAGGAATCTTTCCTAGAAAAAAAAAAAAAAAGAATAAAATATTCCTTTTTCATGAAAGAAAAGAGGATGTGAGTTAATATTTTGGAGGCAGCTAAGCTGTCTTTCTCCAATTTTTGTCCCATCTGCTTAAGGACAGGCAGCTCTTAAAAAGGGATTTGTTCCATGTTTAATACTCCTTTTAATTTTCAATGTTTAATGTAATTTTCCTATTTCTATCTCATCATATAGCATTCCTCTCTGTTACAGCTGTATATGTATCTGTACCCATCCAAATATATTAAATGTTTTCAACATGAAGGCCTTGGCTACACTTCAATACAATGACAGGTTAATGTTTCCAGGTCTTTGGAATCCATTTACTTGAAATATTGGAAAAGAATAAGATATAATTTCCATTTCTTTGTCCCTGTTATTATAGAGTTTTTAAGTAAAAATAATGTCTAAATGCTTGACCAGTGAAGCTAATTTCTATGAGCACTGTGATGGTGAGAGTGATTTACACAAACACACAGAGTCGAACTGCACCAGGTAACTCCCAGCCAGGGTACAGAGCCCCAGTGCTGCTGTCTCATCCCTCCCTGAGA